>JANEHU010000732.1:0-295234 GCA_027563435.1 Nasonovia ribisnigri
GGTAACACATACTAAACGTGTTCCAACTGTTTCTTCCCCCTACAAACAACCTACGAATAAGTGTTTTATAAAAATGTTTATAAAATAAAACTAACCAGCTAATGGCCATAGTTGCCTGGCTGAAGATCAAAAAAAAAAAATAAAAATATTTAATGCAAATAATATTATAATAGTTTGTTAGTATAATATAGTATTATTTAGTTTAGATTATATATTTAATTCAAGTTTAACTCATTATCCACAGTTATATAAAAAAAACCATGTCTATTCCAATTTCCAATACCTAAAATTAATTTGGAAGTTACCAGCGCTATTACAAACAGTAACCCGTTGTACTTTATAAATAATTAATAGTATAGGTACTGCAGAAGCAATACTACTAATCAATAATCATATTCGTTAAAATATAAACAACATACCCACCCGTAATGCACAATAGTGTTAAATTGATATAACAAGTTGCATACCTACCATTGAATCCATCTTTTTCCAGGTCAAACGTTTTATATTTTGGCATTTAAGTTTACAATAGTCAGTCATGTTGTATTGACTCTCGAATACCCACTATAATATAGAGTGCATTATACAATATCTGTACTTTGTAGGTATGTAAATATTTACTAAAGCTACATTGGTACTAATATTATAGAAATACTGGCCTCTGTGCAAGTTGATTGAATTTTGTAGATAATTCTGATAAAAAATTGATTACGCGATTCATACTATACATTGCATACCGTCAATCTTGTATCATAATTTCCATGTAAAAATGTTAAAAAAAAAACCGACGAATTAAACTTACAAACATATATAGGTAGGTATTTCAGAACTCTCAAAAATCGTATTTCTTGTTTAAATTGAAACTATATTTCATGTCACAGTTCGATTTGTTAAGCTTTTTCATTATTTGTTTAGGTACAACTTTTTATTTTTACCAACACATATGTACACTATAATATTAATGATACGTTTTTGAAATTATAATATAAATTAACTTAATAAATTATTTTTTAACTTTAATTAATCATACCACTAATTTAAGTTTTCAAACATTCATAACATGTTATACCTAATTGGTTATTGATAGTATCCGTTTGAGTTTATTTTGGTTTTGCTTATGTTAGATGGTTACTATGATAAAATGGAAAATATTTAGTGCTTATAAGATGGTTAATTTTATTGAAAATTTTAGATTCTGAGCGGAGCGATGAATGTATTGGTTTTACAATGATGTGTGTTTTTTAATTTTATTTTTTATTTTTGTGTCTGACATCACGTTTTGGGACAGTAAAAAAGCTTAGATTTTCTTCAATAGTACCTTTTCTGATAGGAAAGTGAATCTAGTTGGTACTTTGGGGGTCAAAAGTAAACATTTTCCAGTAGTTTTCAAAAGTACCGTGAAAAACAAATGGAAAATTAAGGAAAAAACGGGAATTTTTACGCAACATTGATTTTCGATAAAATCGATTTTGGTTTTGGTGTAAGTCTAAAAAAAATGACGGTAAATACATGAAATTTTTACTGAATGTTTATATAAGCAGTTTATATATACCATACCGTTTTCAAAATATTTTGACTTATTTTGAGCTGTTTACAGACATTTTAAATTTCCAATCTTTTTGGTTTTTTTTTTTTAAAAAATCAATAACATTTTATTTGTTCGTTAAAAATTCTTGAAAATTTAATAGAATACTCCTAATATATTATTTCAAAGGTAGATGAAAAATATTAAAAATCTGTGGTCAAAATTTTTTTTATTAAGCATTTAAAGTTGAAATTTTGACAAAATACGTAAAAATGACGAAAATTTGCAAATTATTTAGAGTTAGAAATTCATAAAAATTTTTCTTTTTAAATCTAAGGTTTTAAATTTTAACACAAGATTTAACGTAAGTTTTTCTACTTTCAAAAATAAAATATCTAAAAGCAATTAAAAATAAATTTTTATGAGTGTTTTAAGTTCATAATTTTACAACATAGGATATTCACTCGATTTCATGTAGCGTTTTTCTTATTTGGTTGTAATTCAAAACGAATAATTGTAGATGCATGAAAATTTCACTAAATGTTTATATTCTCATTTTCTATACACCATTCAATTTTGAAAATATTTTGATTTGTTTTGAGCTGTTTACAGACATTTTTAGTTTTCAATTTTTTTAGTTTTTTTTTTTATAATTGTCAATAAAATTTTATTTGGTGGGCCAAAAGTCTGAAAATTTAATACAAGCTTTCTTATATATTGTTACAACATCAGTTGAAAAATTTTAAAAATACATAGGCACGATTTTTTTTTATAAGCATTTAAAGTTCGAATTTTGACAAAATTTGTCTAAATCTCGAAAATTATAAATCATTGTAATTAAAAAATTATAAAATGTTCAGTTTTTATAACTAAGTGTTGAAAATTTAAAACAAAAATTCTCATAAATAAATCATACTGTAACTAAAAAATCTAAAAAATATATCAACACATTTATTTTTTACAGACATTTTAATTTCAAATTTAGACAAAATTTCATATTTAAACCAAGAATAATGATTTTAGTTATTTTGATATAATTTAAAAATATTATTTGTTGGTATATGAAACTTTTAGAATATATTGTTATATTTTATATACACGCAATGGCATTTTAAAATATAATTTTTTTGAGAAAAATGAATTTAACCAACTATAGTAAATACTAATGCCTATAATACTAAAATTAATTACTTTATTCACAATAATATCATCAAATACATTTAGACTTAGTAAGATATTATAGACTGACTGACCGTCTTCGCTCAGAATCGTTTTTCTTATTCAATGATATTATATCATTGGATAAAAATCTAACACAATCCATTACAGTGACTCACTTGTAACCTACTGTACAGCAGAGCGACATACACTTACCCGCCCTTTTTTTTCCTGTTTTTAAACTAGAAATCGTTCAAATTTGTGAATGGAGTTTGATACAACTTCGAATAATATTAAAAGCCTAAATAAATCGTAGTTTACAAAAGTTTTAAACAATAAATAAGAAGTTATTTTTAAAATAGTTTTGTGTTTGGATAAAGTTTGGAAGGTGTAATGCCTTGTGCTTTGCATTCATTACACTGATCATACAAATATTTGATCTCAACACTGAAAGTGTTGCTCAGATATTAATAATAACATAACTTTAGTATAAAATATACAATATCCCTGAACTAAATAGTTATCCCAGTACTGATAAAAATATTTAACTATTAGGTAAGTAATACTGGAAGCATTAAGTCAGTTTTCGCTAAAATAAAAGTAAATCTAATTTTTATTCTCCATAAAGTTTATTAATATTTATCTAACCTAACAGTCTTATATTTTATATTTATTAATTAACAATATGTATACCTAAAACATTTTTTTTTTTTTTTATTCTTGCAATGTGTTTTATTTATTGGAGTATGTTAAATCGATGCTTCAAGACAATATTTAAAAATATTTGAATAATATTGAAAAGGTCTCTGTGTGTTTTCTTAGTCATAAAAACTTACATCATACCAAAATTGAGTATAACAGTACAAATTTTGTTCTGATACCTATAGTTTTATATTAGAATAAATTTACCTACTATACGAAGGTAAGAAAATTATCAGTGATGTACTACGAGGTTTCACAATAATTTAACTTTTAAGTGAGTCATAAATATTTTGAAACAGTAATATTTTACATACCTATAAATTGCTTTAAAATTAAAATATTATCCTAAAAATATAACTTATACGAACACATAGCTGGTAATATAACACCTATAATATATTATAATATCATACCTTTGATAATATAACAATTCATTCTAATATTAAGGATTACAACACAAAATTGGAATGCAAATTTGCTATGTTGTACCTACCAGCGAGAACACATGCTTATGATACCTCCTCTTAACTTTTGAGTCCCAAAACAATATAAATATATATATATCCAATTAAATATTTTAACATATTTAAGAGCTATTTCGCTGTAGAACTTATTCTTTTCCATTAAATTATTTTATACGTTCTTTGGTCTTAACGTGCACTTAATTAAAAACTCGTGTATCTACATACTCAACAAATTTAATTGAAATACAAACTTTTATAATTAATTTTGTTTTGTTACTTTCCATAGACATTTTCTTTATTTACATTTTATTTCTTAAAACAGCAAATTATATATTTTTATTTTCCAGAAATACAATTTTAATTTTAATAAATTAGATTTCAATCTAACAGTTTATATTTTTACAGATTTCCTTATTTTACACTGCAGTTCAACTTAATTTTGTATATTATAGTATATTATATTATCATAATTGATCATATACTTTGTTTACAATAGTCATTTTCTTCTCACTCTTTAATAGCCTAATACGTCTTATACCTATAAGTATTTTTATGAATATTATATATTCAATAAATATGCTAGTAAGTAGGTTATAAAAATGGTTTGAATTCATATTGATTACAATCAAGACTCGGGTTTGAAAAGTTTCCATTTTAAAATTTATCTCTTGAAAAGAATATCTAGGTACTTAGGTATCTATCAACAGTTTTGTTTTACATTATTTCAAATTTATATGTGTAATTGCATTTAGTTATAACAGTTAAAATGGCTTTTTAAGTTATGGAAAAATAAATGTATTCTATTGAAATCTGTTACACGAAAAGCGTATCATAGATTGACATTCGTCTAATTATTTAGATTTCAAGTTAATTATCAAAAATGTCACAAATGTTAACGGTCAAAAATTACGATTTACGAAGTCTAAATCGTAAATATATAGAAATATTATTACTGTTCAATTCCTGGTTGACAAATAAATGAAATTATACAACGTGGCACTGAATGAAAAATTATACGTTCTAGCTGAGGTCATAAATTGAGAGGAAGTCAACTTGAGATTTTAACTGCTGGTAATATTTGTTTTGAGATAATTACGGCGAGGTATTCCTCGTTCTCGCGACACTTTGGGTCGTTTCAAGATGCTGAAAACAATGTTATAGTCGTCAACAAATAAATCCGGGAAGTTTATCACGGTGAAAAACAAACTTTTGGACATTCCCTTCTGGATTTATGATATTGCGAGTACGAAAAATTACTGTACTAGAGTAAAGAGATGTGTATCTAGTCAATTTAAATGTTTTGAAATTTGAAATTATTATTATTCAGAAGTTGTTTTTTTCAATTTGAATAGAACTGGAAATGTTTCGTAATTTGGTTATTTTAAATTATTCATTTTCTAATAATATATACTAATATTTTGCAGTTACCCGTTGAGCAAAAACATTAAAGTGACTGTGATAAGATACGGAATGGCGACTGACAAGATAACGTAGCACACGTATATACATAATATTGTACATTATTATGTTAAAATGAAACTGAATTTATTATAATAATTTAAATTTTAAACTAGATGAATGGAGAGAAGTATAAATGTCATGTATTTTTTCATATTTAAATTTTTTACTCTTGCATTATTGGTAAACTTCAAATAATTATAAGATATAGGGCCAATCCATAAGTGCCTATTATAGTATTAATCTTAAGTTAGATAAACCGGTAGGCAAATGTTCTATAAATTATTCGTTACTTCTATTATCGAAGCAGGGATTAAAAACTTTTTAAATATTTAAATGTTCAATGTTGACCACGAGAAGTTGATTTATGTTTTCATTAATAATTATATAACGTTTTGAATATTTTTTATTAGGATAAATGTGATCCTATTACGTATATATTATTTGTTTTTCAATTTTAAATAAAACTTTGTATAATTTTGTATGAATGTGGTCGATATAGGTTTTAGTTAATGTATTTTATTATTAATGTACATTGATAGTAATTTATTTTGATAGCACAAATGTTTTGAGCGGTTATGAAAGAGCGGAAATAAATAGTTTCTTAATCTTAATTAAAAAAAATATTAGTTAATACTACCTTCAATGACAATACCTAATAAAAGATTTTTTTAATAATTTATCGTTTCGATTTCTGATTTTTTTAAAAAAAAAATAGTTTACACTTTCCGATTGTACCCTGTTAATTAAAATTGTTTTTTAATATCTGATTAAAAGTTTTAAATAAATTATTTTATTTTTCTGTGTAATCAACTTTCTTTAAATATTTGATATTTCCTTATAAATATTGTACAAAACCAAGGTCCGTAAAAAATTATATATTATAACAATATAGTAATTCGAAAAACTATAGCTTATTATTTAAGAATTAATAATTTTCATATACATAACATTTTAGGTACCAATATAGATATAACATTATTAAAATTACAATTTACAAAAAAATATAAATACATTGTATTAAGGCCTTGTATATATTTTCATATTATACATAAATTTAATGAAAATGAAAAAGAGTAATGGGAATTGGGATGTAATGGTGAATGATGCTCAAAAATTAAAACAGTATATTAAATTAAAAAATTGGTGCTCATTTTACATATTAAATTTATTTTACCTAAATAAATCTGGGCCAAGCTTACGTGTCAAATGTAATGTACTACCTGAAAAATCAAAGCTAGTTTATAATTGACCCTTAATATTATTAAGATTTATTTCAAACGTTTTTGAAATTGTATTTTAAGCACTAATTTGTGTTATATATGGTGTATAATTAACCGATCATTAAATTCACAATTATAGCTTAATGATTGTTGGCTGTTGCTATTGTTCACTGAAGTGAACAAATGGATTTAGTAAAATAAGGACACCATTTATTAGAATGCTATATATTATACAGTAGTCACCGCGTATTGGACTCGCTTTAGGACCAGATCATCATTTGAGCCCATTAACTAAATGAGTCAATAAGGCAAAAGGCCCTAGAGTAAAAAGTTATATATTTTATATAATATTTTAGTCATGTAATTACATAGTTCAAATAGAGAAACTAATAAGCTATGTAACTATAAATATTAATTATTATTTATTTATTATGTACATATTATTCATTATAGCTATGCATTCAATTTAAAATGTTTGATGAAGTTGATAGGGTCGCCGGACAGATAGGGACAACAGAAAAATATTTTAAAATAAACGTTTTTATGATAAATGACCATTGCAACTAGCACCATTTCCTGAAAACGACTTTATGTTTTACAATTATTACAAAATAGGTATATAGTGTAGGCAACATCTTAAAAACACTTTTATTGTCATAAAAATAGTTATCGAAATAAATACATAATTGAAAAATCGATTGCACTTCCGCGTTTCCTTAGCTTAGAGTCTAAAACTAGGATTGCATGCGATAATATGATTAAGTTTTATAATAGTTTATTTATTTGGATATAATAATACCGTCGATGTAATAGGTAGGTATTTCATGTGGAAAATATAACCTACGCTATGTTAAGCATATAAAAAATATTGAAGGAATTACGTTATCCACTATAACATTATATTATACAAATGTATTTATTTTTTTTATTGAATCGAAGACATAAATCTTTATATAAAGAAATTTTCTGTCAATACTATAGAATTTATTCATAATTCTAATCAACATTTTTATAAATGAATGCAGTTATTTGTTTAAAAAAAAATATGCTATGTGCTTGAGCTTATATATTATTGACAAAATGTACAGTAGGTTCCGGTAAGCAATTCAATATAAATATTTTTCAAACATTTTTTTATCACTTGCTTTTTATGATCAGACATTGGATTCCAACAGGAACTTTTAACCTCATTTCAAATATTTTGTAATCAGCTGAAATCATGAAAAGTTTTAATTCTAAGTTTGTTATTAATATAAAAACCCAAAACTTATTATTTTCTCTTGTAGTCATCATACGATCAAACTTCGTGTTATACTTCTATAATAATATAAATTTGACTATCCAACTAATTATTAAATATTATCACCACACTTTCTCCATAAAACACCCATCTATATACGAATTTAAAATCACTTCACGCATTAACTTTGATGATAACGTTTCTATATAATAGGTATTAGTAGTCAGTAACTGTAACTTTTCAGGAAAAAAATATAATAACTGACTATAGATAATATTATAGACACAATTTTGTGACAATAATAATATTTTTGTTTATATTTTAAATTTATGGACTTTAAGACGTATGAACTGTTTATTAAATAAATACCTATAATTTAAAACATTTAAAAAGGGTAGGGAGGATAATCTAAACTTCTTGAGCCGCGCCTGTTTCCACCTGATTTACTTAAAAAATTTTCCAAAAATATTTTAAATAATTTCGTGAAATTTGAATGACCATTCAGTGTGCCTACTATTATGCGTTATCGTGCGGTCTGATTGTAATATATTATTATTGTATTTCGAATAAATGGCGCCTTTTCAATAACAAAAAAAAAAAAATAATAATATATTATAATTATAATTAAAACGTTTTTAAAAACATAAATCAAAAGAAAGAATAGGTATAAATTTAATAACTTCATTTCAGAGAATAGTAAAATCATTCATCCATTGTAAAAAACTATTGAACAGTAATTTGTTTACCATTGTTCAATTTATTTATTACCTACTTATATACAACCTAAGAAAAAGTAAAACCCCGTGTATTAAACCTGCACTAAAATTAAAATCATAATTCTAATAATAAAACAAACTGATTTAGGTATAATAAAATAACTTATCCTCACCTATACAGTATACATAATAGTACTCGTAAATAATATTTGTGTTCAGACCTGTTTACTTACAACATATTATTAGTAGCTACTATTAAAACTTTTAACTGAGTAAAATAATTTCAAGGATACGATTTACTTAGAAAATTTGCTCAGAAGATGATCGTTAACGATTATGGTATGAACAATAAATCTACCTATGTATTAATATTATTCTTAGAGATGTGAACTCGGTAAATAAAAAAAGTTAAAAATTAACTGGGAGATTGTTTTACTGTTGTTAAAATTGAGTGACACTTATTTTGAATCTTTAGACTAGCACAATAACAACTTTTATCGAGGTACCTACTAAACGTTATATTTAGTCCCTATGACTATTAAACATACTGTATATTTTACAATATTTTTAAAGGTTTTGGATAGGTTAAAGATGAAATTTGCGTCTTGATATGAGAAATAACATTAAATTTAGCTATAGGTTTATAAGTATACATTGGTAAGTGGTTTTGAAAAGGTATACACACATCGTATTTAATTTTTACCAAGGTAAAATTTCACCGTTAAATTCCACAAATTTTATTATGGTGCATGTATAGATACAATTTCAACGTTATGACTTTATGAGTTGTAAGAAAATATACTATTTTGTTGTGTATGAATATTAAATTAATCAACACATTTTTAATTATAGTAATAATATGTATCTACCATTGGTATTTAGTATTTAGTATTTATTTTTTGGATGGGTCTTATAAATTAAAATGTATAAGTTCGTTTAAATATTTGAGTGTTTTTATTCAATTTATTTTAAATTAACCAAATAAAAGCTGATAAAAGGTCGAAGTGTTCCACCTCGTTATTATAATACACCAACGCCACCTAGCGATGTTCGTATACAAATTTAAGGCGTTTTGTAGCGATCTCTCTCGGAATTAATAAAAACATTCAACAACTACTAAAGGGTGCAAAGATGGCGTTGCCTGTTTACCACATCCACACTCCATACATTAATATATTAATATTTTATTGTTAAATATTATTTTGGCTGTGAAAATTGTAAAATTTTCTGCCGACAATAGCTGAAATCAAAATTTGCCATTTTTTGTGAGGTGAAAAACTTATGATTTAAGTTCATGATGATCCGGAGGAGGTTGCTGATTATTCGAAAATAACAGAATTTTAAAAACTATTGATCTGTATAATGCATTATTTAAGAATAATGTATACTGTTATGGTGTTTTTATTGTTTATATACAATACAATTTTAACTAAGGAAATAATAATAACTAGATTTTGGATTTTGGGATTTACATTTCTAAGAATTCCACCGAATCTTTTTAATTCTAATGATTTACAATTCCTTGAAATTACCTAACTGAGGGTATTAATTTATGTCGATTTCGAACTCGTGTAATTACATATTATATAGTAGCCACGCAGTACCTTTCGTCTCATAGTTATGCATAATATGAATTATTCAATAGTTTACAACGAATTAATAACAAACAATAGTGATGCATTAGTTGTATTAAAATTAAGTTTATTTTATTGTTCTAAGATTGTATTAATTGAATTTGTTTAATACTATAATGTAGTCACTACATAACTGATAATCAAGCGGTTATATGCGTTGTTAATAAATAACTATTAATTAGTATATAATATTATGTTATGGGGCAAATAATAAAGATGAGTATGAGCATTTTATTAAATGACCGCCGACCTGTTGACATACAAAATTACCAATGTATAGCCGGGATACAAATAAATGATCACAAAATAATATGATCAAGCTTTTCATACGATGATGAAGATCAAGTCGGCAATATAAAGTATCAAGTTATATTTCGAGTTTTGTTTAAATATAAATACAAACTTTTTAAAACATTTTTATTGTAATATAAATATTTATATATATATATTATATATTATGTATAGACTATAATGTAGATTATAGGTGCTATATTTAATAATAGTGTATTGATATTCATTAATTAAACAATAAAGAAAATATAATTTTTTTTTTTTTTTTTTATTGATCTTTGTGTAGCTTCGGCGACATAGGCCATTAGCTTTTTACATAAATTTTGTTAGTGTTTTTTTGATTTTTGGCTTACAATTTGATTACAATAATTGAGGGGGGGGGAAATTGTTTCTTATGACTAATATAATGCTTAAATAAATTTTTCTATTCCGGTGTTCTTTAGGAATGTTATGATTTTCTCGGGTTGACAGTCAGGTCCTATTGCTTCGTACATGTTGGCTTGTATGTCGAGTTTTTCTCTTGCTTCTTCGGTTGATCGGCATTCAGTTATAATGTGTTTTATTGTGAGGGTAACTCCGCATGAGGTGCATTCTGTTGGCGGTTGGTTCTTCATAAGGTGTCCGTGTGTGATGTGGCTGTGTCCGATTCTCAATCGGTTTATTATTATTTCAGTTTTTCTTGATGTTTCGTGTTGTGGCCAGGGATTTATATTTTGTTTTATTTCACGTAATTTTGTGTTTTGGTTTTGCCAGTGATTTTGCCATATATTTTGTGTGATTGTTTTTATGTGTTTTTTTGTGTCTAATATTGTGTTGAATTTTAGTTTGGGAGCTTCAGATGTTATTACATTTTTTGCATTTTGGTCGGCTAGGTCGTTACCGTGGATTTTGCTATGTCCTGGTGTCCAAATTATTTGGACATTTTTGTTTTGGTGTTTTAGATTTTCGATTTGGTTTATGATGTTAGTAGCAATGTCGTTGGTTTGAAATATATTTTGGATACTGTTGATGGTGCTTAGGGAGTCGGTGAATATATTGAAATTTTGGTGTGGGTTGTTTTCGATATGTTTGAGAGCTGATGTTATGGCGATGGCCTCGGCGGTATAAAAAAAAAAACAATAAAGAAAATATAATTGTTATACATTTTATTATTATATTACATGAAAGACTTTTATGACACTTTGACGAACAAGTCGTAAAGCAGCTTTGATGTTTTTTACTTCGTTTACAATGTTAAGCAATTATTCACATAATATGCTATGGACATATATACCACGCCATTGTAAAGGTTTAAGGTAAGCTGTTGACTCGGTATTTTGAGAACTTTCTATTTAGTCTTATTCGATTATATGCGGGCAATACATACGTATACCTATACTTAAGTAGATAGGTAACAGAAATAAGTAATAATAAGTAAACGAAAGTAACAGAAATACAATTTATAATTTGGAAATTTGGGAATGTCAAGATCATAGAATTTGAGATAATATACTTGAATTATTATCAAGTGCATTCACAATCTTTATTAGTAAATAGTCCCATATAAATTATTACTAAATTATCTACCCTGACGGCCCATAGTTGATAATCATTTAACCAATCAAAAACAGGTGCCACCACTGCCACCACTATCTCCCATATCAATGCATTTTACCTATTTTGGTCATAAATTCCAATAGGAAATTTAACACAAATTCTAGTTTTAATAGTTTTTACATTTTTGAACAACTCGACATAGTAATTTTTGCAGGAATACCTATAGTATATGAATATTTTTTAAAAAGTTCAGATTGCCCACGATAAATTAGACATTATTAAAAATGTCTCAAGCATTCTGTCATACTTTCATGGCAATACGGAAAATTGCTAAACTATTATTTATATACATGTATAAAATGATCGGATTTTTCACATTGATCGTAACATATTATGTAATTGTGCTACTAATTTTTTGATTGTAAATAAAATAGTTACATAAGGTAAAATTAATATCAGATGATATATATAAAAAGAGGTGGTATAACAATTTAAAAGCAATAAATACGACATCTTAATGTATCAAAAGGATGACAGAGTGATATTTTTAATGGGCAAATATTAACCCATTTTATGTGTCCATCAATATTTTAGAAGACCTTATTACCTTTTAGAGTTTAATGTTTTCCACTACAAAAAATTAATTAAGTACCTCATTTAGTTACTTTTATGAAAATATATATTAAGCTATCAATTAACCTATTAACTGTATATAGTATGATATATTTTAAGACAACAACTTGAAAAAAACTTTACTAGTGCTGTGTGTGTAGCTGGATTGAAATGCAGAGCAATTAACAAATAAGTAAAAAAAAATATATATTATGCTGTTATTATTGATCACTGCAAAGAATTTTACGGATGTCAGAGTTGGTTTAGAATATTCTTTGTCTTAATAGTTGTTGAATTGATTGAACATAACCTTGAACGACGGTTTATTATTTTTATTATAATTATTATTTATTATTGCACAAACAGATCAAATTTTGTAATTATTAAATCATTATATTATATATCTTACTATGGTATATCGGATACAAATTAATTAAAACTAAAAATAATATTTTTGATATGTGTATTCAATTCACTCGCTCCATTATATTATTATACGTTAGGTAATCAATACATTAATATTAATTTATAAAAACAATTAGTATTTTCATCCTAACATAATTGTATAATTTAAATATAATCAATATTTTTTTAGCCAATTAATGATAGTATACAGTTAACATATCATTTAATATTAGCACATTTTAATGATTTATGTTTTATGTTTTAGGTATGTATGGGAATATATATTTCAAAGTTGATAAGTATAAAATTACAAATTTGCCATCAATATTTTAGGGTACGTATAAAAAGTTGTTTTTATTTATATTATTTCAGTAAAACTAAGCAAACAATTAAAACTAACAACTTCAATTTAACAAAGTATATTTATATCAATATCGTAAATTAAATATTTCGAATTATAGATAAACCATGTACATTATTCAAAATCATTAAATTACATAATTACTATTTCAGTCGAATGGTCAAAAACGAGAACCATAAAGATATTGAACTGTTCAAAATTGGTATTCAACATTAATTCTTAAAAATTGAAAATGAGATTATTTTTATTTTTACAGATGTAGTACAATCGGTTTAATTGGGTTCTGAATTTATGATATCAGTTGTTACGTTTTGTTATGTCTGTGTTTGAATTGAACATTAATAATTTAAAATATGAACAAGAAAAATAATGATCAATCATAAAACATCTGTAATAACTTTTTTTATTTGTATTGAAGTATTGAAGTATAACTGCACGTTGCAACTAGCATAATATTATTATTTATTATTAATTGTTAGGTATAATTTGAATTTGTAAGACATTGGATATAATATGATTTTAAACGTGTGTTTTTCAAAAGTTTCTTGATATTATATTGTTATTTGTTACTGAAACTGAAGAATACTTATGAAGGTATACTATTATTAGGTACTTGCATTGATTAATTTAGATGGATGAGTTATGTTTATTTATTCACTGCAAAATTAATTAGATATATTTAACTAATCAAAGTTAACTAACTATCTATATACAAGATAATTAACTGTACACTATCTTGATAGACACCTATTACGTTTGCTACTAAATTGTCTAGAGTGAAACCTCATAGTAAATCAGTAGCACATATACAATTAATACAATGTCTAAATTCGTACACAAAGTATTAAATCTCAGCCAGTAAAATTTGGTTCAATAGTATGCTATATGAGTACGAAAACATAGGTATTCAGAACATAGGTATACATTTTATTGTTAAAGTTTATTTTGGAATAATGCGATGTTATTTCTATAGTATTTTGATTGTCTCTCTTTCTGCTTACGAAATATACAACTCAAAGCATATAAATGTAAGTACTATCAATTATTATATTATGAAAGTCAAATCGCGGAAGAATGCACACGGAAAAAAGCCTCGGGAAAAAATGAATTAAAAAAAACCAAACCAAAAAACAGAAATGTTTAAGAATATTATTACCGAATTCCAATTCAACTGAATGTAACATCAATAATTATACCGACAAATCAATATTTTTAAATTTAATAAAACCATTACAGTAACATACTCAATGACGAATTACACTCGATACTTATCTATAACTATATACAGGTGTACAGGCGATACAGCTAGGTATTTAAGTAACAATATCTATGTTATATTATACAGTAGAATTTTATTTTATGACACTCACATAGGGATTTGCAAGGGTTTTTTTTAACCGTGGTGATTTTTTCAGGCTCTGTACCGAGAAGGTAAAAAAATTGTTTATTTTTGAGATCATAACTCTATTTGTAACGTGATATTTTATAAAAATATGTAAACAGTAAGCAGGGTATAAATAAGTTAGGCAATATTACTTTATTTCTGTTGATAAATGATTTCACTACATCTGTGTTGATATGATGTTATTAATATTTTACTTACCTATAATATACCACATCACCAGGATGGATGTGTTCGAGGTTATTTTGTGAGGAAAATATGGAGAAAAAAATCACGCATAATAAAAACGTATATTGGAAATATAATGCACGACATTTCATTGTGGTCATATATATTTTTCGATACACGCGAATGGCTTTTTCATATTTTTTCCTTTTTCAACATATATAGTGCACAGTACACACCTTGGAATTCCGCAACCGGGTTATTATTTGTTTTACGTGCCTTGCATTTCTATTCACAGTAAACTACCAAAATTGAGTTTTATATGAAGGAACAACGATTATGACGTTGATGGCTTTAATTTGAAAAGATAATATGTATTTTTATCGTAGGTATTAATTGCTTATAAGTTGCTGACTGTTATTGGTGCATCTCACATAAATTTTATGTAAATTTAACAAAATTATATTTAAATCTATATTAAGTTTATACAGGTACCCCCACTAAACACAATGTCTTCTATTTTGAATTCGTGACTCTTGACATGAATGCCAAACTTTCTAGGTAATGATCTGCAGGTTTACTTTGATATGAACAATTTAAAAAAAATAATTTTCAACTTAATATTTCAGGACTTTTTAAAATTATCAAAGAATAATTATTTTTATAATATCATTATTATTTTTTGAATTTTCCATTTATAATATCATAACAAATCTGGGCACTTTCTCCTTGTGCGTTCCAATATATTAAATATGAATACTAATAATAAACTCGAACAAGAATTATTATAATTCCAAATACAGTGTATCGACTAGATATTTTATTTATTTGCTAATTTGACGTTTGACGTTTAAATTTCCGTACTCATACATTTATTCCGCATTCGATATACGGAATATTGTGGAATTTTATATTAAGGTTGCATTTTAAGAAAAGATGATTTTTTTTAATATGAATTTAATCTTATTATTGCTAAAATAGGTTACTGATATTAAAAATGATAAAAATGATTTCATTTTTAGTTAGTTTATATTATAAATTATCACCCAAACGTCAAGATTCATGACCACGTATAACTACGAAATAGTGATAATGCAGATTCTCCCACATTGTTAGTTAACATTTTATGTAATTAAAAATAAAATATTACGGTATAGGTTAATTGTTTATTAAACAAACTGATTATTTATCAATGACAAACAAAATCACCAATTTGATTTATTAGACCAGATAATATATACTAATACCAGCTGATTACATGTCTTCCGAATGTATCTTCGTATTTTGATTTATAACCATTTCCATGTTATCTGATATTGAAAACGAGGTCATTCAATTTCAATTTAATTTTGGATAGTATTTCTTATCTACTTGTAATATTAAATGTAAATTAAATACTATCGATGGAACTCTTTTAGTGACTTCTGACTACACATTGTAGAGCAATGTTAAGAAATTAAGTATTTAGTTTTGTAGTCAACATTTATATAGAATTAATATCATTCCCTTGAACAAACATTTTTGGAATGTTTAATAAATCAAAACTATTAAATTTAATATGATACATTTTTATTTTTTATTAACTGTGCCCTATAATTTGTCAAGTATCGTTTAATACGTTCAAAACAAGCTAGAGCTGTTTAATTTATTGCTCTAAAAATCCTTAAAAAATTTAAATCTTTAAAAATGTAGTTTAATATACAAAATTTAAAGACCTAAACTATTTAAAATTGCAAAAGTTACTAAATAATAGTATAGTATTAAAATTGAATTTGTTGTAATCAATTTAATCTTTTTGTTAAAATAGATACGTTACCTATACATTAAGGTTAAAAAAATGCAATTTGATACTAATGTACAGTTCTATAGTTATTATTAATAAGTCTGATTATGTTTAGTGTATAAACATTTTATAACCCATGTAAATTAAAAATTAATTCATAATATGGTTAAGTTTAAAACAAATTTAGATGAATTTAATTGAATTAAATTGAATAAAAATACCATAAAATGCAATGACAAAAGAAAGATATTATATTTTATAAATTGGAATTGTTGTTAAATTATTTAAATTGTCTGCTAAAGATGTTACGTTTTACAATAAGCCAATAATAGCTTTGATACAAATTCACAGACCTATTCATTAGGTATATTATTGCCTGCTTCAGGTTATCGAATATTTTACCATAGTATTGTAATTGTTACACGTCATACTTTAATGATTATACATTTATACTACTATTTAATATAGTTATATAATTAATTAAATATAAATATAAACTTTTTGTCAATATAGGTGTACGTTTTATATCAATCCACTCCTTTGATATTCTGTATTATGTATACTAGCATTCTGAATGAACGTTTTAATTATTAAAATAATAATTTAGTATAAAAGTTGTTAAAAGTATCGTTGCCTTCCTATCTTTCTAAAAATTCACTTACTGAGTCTTCATTATAAGTTTGATACACACAATATATAATGCTTATAATATTTTGTTAAATAACAAATATGTATTGTAAATTAATCGATAATATGCATGGCCTAAATTTTAAAGCTATGATATTATGACGTATTTTTATCACAAGAGAAAAACTATAATCAGTTGATTTTGGACAGTTATTTTTAATTATATATTTATATAAGCGTTAAAACTATTTTTATAGATTAATTACTTAGTAAATAATTAGTAGGAAATGACATTTAATTTTACTCGAAAATTATCTTTTATGATAATATTATTTTTGATTGCAGCAATATTATGTTTCTCAAAAGACATTGACAAACAAATAACAAAAATATTTTGTATTGAGCTATATTGGTTCAAACTTGAACAGTATTGGCATGTAGTTGATTTGGTGATCCTGTAGTCCATTGTTAACACGAATCATCTCGAAATGGTTTCCACATTAAAAAAATAATCACCTTCAAACTTTGAAAATTCAATTTATGTTAAAGTACTGATTGACAGTGCTACCATAATATTATGGTGATTAGTGATGGATTGACGTGTAATGTAAATAAACGGAAAATAATTAGCGTTCAGTACAATATTACAACTATGCACACAATATGCCACCCACAGATTTGCTTATTGAGTTCAATGGCCACGTCAAATTCTATTTTGTCGTCGTTTATGATATGATGAGGACGAATGAGGGTGCATAACGGTTTCACGTTAGAAAATTATTAATCTTCTTGAAATATTGAAGACAAATTGACAAGACCATAATAGTATAATATTATGTAATGATGCGAATCGTCAAACATATCGATAAAGTATCTAATAATTATGGTTCACCTATATAATTTGAAACTCGTTTGAAAAGTCTACATGGTATCGCATAAACAGCGTTGAGCCGCAGCAGCTCATGATGAATACGAATATCGTTTGAAACTATATCGCATGTAGGTAGGTACTATGTGAATCGCTAACAACAGCAGAAAAAGAATAAGCTATTTTTTATCAATCTTATTTTGAATACTTTAACATATTATTCAGAAAACGAAAACACAATATTTACTTCGACTGCAGGGAGAAAAAAATCCAATTACTTAAACATGAAAAAAAATGCAGACAAACATGATTGTTTAATCTTAAATTGATTCTTTGTAAGTTATTGAGTTATTCATCATAAAACTGAAAAAAATGGACTAGAGAACTTGTACTTTTTCTGCAGTGTCAACAATTCGTATACAGCAGAATAATATATTATGTCTTCGCACAACGTCCGTCCGCTTAGGTGTACTGCAAAGGCCACGCATAATAATAATAACAATTATTATTATTATTATTATTATCATCATCATTTTAATGGGTCGTTTTGTCGAGGGATACGTGGTGACGTAAAATACACACGCAATGATTTCTATTCGCAAATAAAACACGGACGATTCACGTGCATATAATA
The DNA here is from genome assembly GCA_027563435.1 of Nasonovia ribisnigri. Lineage (NCBI taxonomy): Eukaryota > Metazoa > Arthropoda > Insecta > Hemiptera > Aphididae > Nasonovia > Nasonovia ribisnigri. The sequence continues at coordinate 18,805 of JANEHU010000732.1, forward strand.
AATAGTAATAGTATATAATATAATACAATATCGTTCGTATTATTATAATATGATGGCACGCGATGCGCCGTGAAACAAGGAAAATCCGTGTTGTGGCAGTTGGCTCATTAATCGCAACCGACGATTGTCGTGGACGGTGGCCATAAACCTATGTCATGTATACGTATATACCTATGCATTATCACCAACGGACAATGGCGAGGGTGTCGATGCCGATGACACATTCGTGAATTTATTATTTAGGCATTTTCCCACCTCGCATTCCGGACTCTAACTTGCCACACTTCTGCGCTGTAGCGAATGCGTATTCAAACGGAAAATCATCATAATATTATTATATCTCACCTGAGAATATTTTCATGGGAGTTTTTTAAAAATTGTGCTGATATATTATAGGTACCTGTCAAAGTTCTATTTATATATTAGCAAACAAATAGTTGATACAGAATAATTATTTTACAATTTTACGAGTTATATATTGTCAATTTTGAATAGTAAGTAATGCATTTATTTTTATAAATTATGACTTATCATACTTAAAAGTGATTGAAGATTATTTACATACAACTATTGTTCGTTACTAAAGATTTGGTATATAATCGTAAGTAAAAAATTTAATTATATAACATAAATCTTAAATTCCTAGTTTATATATTACGCACCTATTCAGTATATTTATACCAACTGTTACGTATTATAAAGAGATTCGTGTACTACACTCGTTAGAATAATATGAGACTAAAACCGTGATACGAACACGTCATTATCACCTTTTTTTTGGCCACATATATTTTTTTTAACATTTACACAATATAATTTGTACTTAATATGGTACAATTATATACAAATTATATTACATATTTTACTTAACTTACATGAGTGAATTATAACTTTAGAAATTATATACTTACTACCTAATAATGATATTTAGTAGTTATTAAATAAAAATTAATATCAATTGAAAAGTTAATATTAATAACTGCATATTGCCATAGTATCATAATATTTTAAAACACCTTACCTATTTATACTTAAAATCTTAACAGTAATTATGTATATTTTATATACATAATAAATATGAAAGAAAAATATTTTATTTTATTTTGAAAAATAACAATCAATACAATTACAGTGCAATGTATTGTTGAATTATAAGGATATCGTTGTGAACTACTTGAAAGTAAGTCTCACAGTTGAGACATTTTGTTAATTTGGTGATTGGTTTGTTATAGATGATCAAATATAACCACACCAGTTCCGGATGAATAGATTGGGTGGATTTCCAGGAAGCGCGTTTGGTACTAGTTGTGACACAAGTTAGTTGGGATTTGAAATTTGAATAAAGCTTTACTTGGAATTTAGACTCGTTTGAAAAAAAGTGTAGGTACTATAACTCGTTGATTTAACAGATTTTAAGACAATATAGAAGGGTTTCGTTTGATACACACCAGGACACTGCGGTAATAATATGAAGGCATAAAGTTAGGCCGAAAGCTTGAATAGTTCTCAACACTATAGACATTTAACTAAACTTCAACCTATGTATACTTTACGGGGTTGTAATTTATCTAGGGCAATATTTAGACTTTTGCTACCCGTAGTTAACACGTTTTTAACACCCCGACATCCTAAAAAAAAACGAACGTATATTTGTTTTGAGTAAAAAAAAAAAGCGCATAGAAAACAATATTCCCATATTTGTGGCTGTCAAGTCATACTTTTGTAATAATGTACCGAAGTACTTATATTGTCTCTATTGTAACACACATGTTAGACTTTCAAGATCTCTATTATATTTTTATGCATAATATTGGGATGCGTATGTTAATATTCCATTATTGCATTCGTATAGGTTCATTGTATGCGCGAGTCGATAGATGGCGTTTTCGTAAGTAAACTTTTATTTTATATGTGAGGGGGTTAGTAAATATTAGGTAGTACCTACTCGTAAAGGGTATCTGAAATCGCCTCGCCCTGAAAACGCGCAAGGCCGCCGGGCGATATACAGGTGCGCAGGTATAGGCAGGTACCTACTACCCGAATAATTATCGTACTCGAATTCGGTCACCCTCCCAACTTCCACCATCCACACCCGTTCGAACTCTCACGGCCGCCGGCACCACCGTCTCACGAATAAAATACACACCTAATTGCTCCATCGCGCCACACAATATAAACGAATTTATGTATATTGTGTAAGTGTGTGTGTGCGCGCTATGAAATCGGTCGTTTGTTTTTCACGTCCCCTTCCCTTGCCCACCCTCCCCCCCCCCATCCCTCCACACCACAACGCCGCCACTATCGTGCGCTTAGCGTAGGTAGGTCCTCTTCGTGCGCGGGCGGGCGGTTGCCGCCAGCCGGGTTAGGCGCCAGTGAATTGTGTATTATAGATTTGCGTGTCGAAGCCAACAAAAATTGCCGGACGGTTAAAACGCGCACGCCAGTCCCCCGGCACTGCATATCCGTCCCCGGAGACACGCGGTCTCCGTCCGTCCGTCCGTCGCGTTCAGTTTTGATTTTTCTCGTCGTCGTCGTCGTCGTCGAACAACAATATAATGTCATTATAAAAACGCACCCCCTTACCTCGATTTTTTTCCTAAACATTTTTCGTGTAAAAATAAATAATTTATGTGCACACCGTTCGCAACAAAATATATTATATACCTGTACATACGATATCTACTGTATCACCCGCCGCGGATCGACAGCCAGACGACGAACTTACGACTGAAAACCGTCGTCCCGTCTGTGCGTACACCCATAGTATCCATATCTACTTACCCATCCGTCTACCAGCCAGCTACCAACCTAAGAACCAAACTACGATATTTTCGCGCGTTACCGACAAAAATGAAACGTAAAACTCGAGCTTAGTGAACGCGTACATAGAACATCGTGCGTATACCTATACGGACCCACCATTATATATATACAATACACATCGTAAGTTATCGATTAGATTTACGTAACAGTGCACATAATGTTGTAATATTTACGTACCTAGCGTTTTCGTAATAATAATAATATATTATTGATCGCGCAGTTTGCATTTAGACAGTAAGTTGTAGTAGACACGTCCGCGCTCGCGTACGGTTGATAACGCTATCGCCGATGATAACGAGATAGGTTGTACTATCTAACAGCCGCGTCTGATAAGACGGGTCACGTTTTACTCTTGTTTAGATTTATGTATTGTACCTATGGTTCAAACGGACGGCGATAAGCACACTGCACACCTGTTTACAAATTGTAATTACCGGTTTTTATTAATATGCGTTTTACTACCGAAAATCATAGCTATACCTACTTAGCGTACCTATGCCATTTATCTGTGTTTTCTTTATACATGATTCATTATTATGTACATTTTTTTAACACACTTTTTGTTCTCTCATTAAAATATTGTCATTAATGTTTTCTACTTTTTTTATGTACCTAATCCAACCTATGACAAACTATAAGCTATGTACATAATATTTTGAGTAGGAAAACGACTGAAAGGTAAAATTACTAATAATAGAAACATTATATTATAATATTGACCCTCAGTCGTAATAATATTTTTTAACGTATTATCGTATTATGAGAGTAAGACATGAAACTCAGTTATACTATATTAAGTGCTTCGTCTCAGATATGAATTTTTTGTCTATTTAAACTTAAATTGAAATATTTAAATCATTCAGTTTGAAACAGCCATTGAATGTTTGATTCCAATTATATGTTTATTGGGATTAAAACGGTTAAATTAGTTTCAAGTGAATCATAAAATAAATTAACATTTTCTAGGCTTTTGAATTTAACAATTATTGTTTATAGAAAATATAATACAATATTTGATATATTTGATTCAATAAATTCTCATTTTAAAATGTCTTGCTGTTGGAATTTAAATATACAGAATATACCTAATGTCTTCTAAACTGTTAGCATATTGGAATATACTTAAGTAAATATTAAATAGTTCCTGAACTTAAGGAATAGCGTTGTTTATAAAGTAAGGTCAGTGATGAGTAGATACGTGACCTTGACTTACATAAAAATATGTTGATAGATTTTTTTAATAATTATTTTCTAGTAAAAATGTTATGGTTTTCAACATGATATTATAATAATGATCTATATCATCTTTGTCTTAGAGTTTATTAAGACAATCTTTAATAATATACGAATGGTAAAAATATTATTACATATATTATATAATTTTCAAGCAATATAACTATTAACTACCTATATTATATAAAATGTTATATTTTGTATTCAATGTTTTTTAAATCAAAACTTGTCTCATTAATTTGTAAGGAATTCATTTATTATATGAAAGTAATATTTTATTTTTATTATGCCCTCGAAATCATTGAGAGAATTCATAAAAATATATTTACCTTTATAAATAGAAATTGTTCACTATTTTTCTTGATGTTTAAATTTTCACAACGATAGCAAACCATAGAATACCTACCTAGATTGTGGATTGTACATTTTTAATTTATAAAATTACTGAGAACAAAAAATAAAAAGTGTATGTAACATATTATTTTGAACATTTACATTACATTTTTTTATATATTTGTTTGTTTGTTTGTTATATATTATAATATTATTATGTACTAGATAAAATTGTTTAATAGATTTATTAATTTACTATAAAACACTTTTATCTAGTACATAATAATATTATAATATATATATAAAAAAAATCTAATGTAAATATTCAAAATAATATAGTTAATAACATTTAGTTGATGAAATCCCATTATATTATATTGTTTTTCGATAAAATTTTAATTGTTTTTAAGTGGATGAATATACTATATTATATGAATGCGAATATAATATGATTATAACTTATTATACAAAACAAATTTTACATTGTTCAAAATATTGATTGTATATATAATTAAATAGATAAAGTTATAAAATACAAACACAATAAATAAAGTAGTCAATGAAGTCAAAATGGGGTACTCAATGGCTGTTTTAAAAATTAAATTCATCTATAAACTTTTAATTCATATGGAAAATATTAACAATAGAAGGAATAGGAATTACCTATAAGAGGTACCTACATTAAATTTATAATATAAAAATGTTTATTAAAAAATATTGTTTTCTAGTATTAGGTATAATATTTTAAACTACAACTTTTAATAGCATTAAGGCCACAGAGAGATTAAAAATGGAAAAAAATATAAAATGTTTAGAAAAAATAATAAAAAAACATCAATATTGTTAAATTGCTTTTTATTATATTTATAATGCGCTTACAATAAATCAACATAGAAGCAAATTATTTAGCTAGTAAATATTAAATATATACCTATAGACGTATGTAATGTGTAAACATATCAATATAACATACTATATAAACATATTATTATGATAATAAAATTAAACAAATTTATATTACCAGCAGCAGTAAATATATATGTTAACTAAAAATAATAAATGTCAAATATGATTTTAATTGTGTCTTTCTAATTTAATTATTCTCGTAAATTTATATGTGACCATTATAATATATAATACTGATTGACATGAATGGTGGGATTTTTCAAAGTGTGTATACACATTTCATTCTTTCTAAATTATGAGACTCTTTCCTTAAGTTTTTCTCGATTTATCATAGTGACGTATACGTACTATGATAAATCATGCACGTACGCTATTTTTCCTCCACTCCGGAACACTAATAATTTTGTATTCAGTATTCCTAACCTTTTATACACTTCAACGAGTTTCTATTCCATCTATTGAAATTAAGGTGTACACTACTATATGAATCGTAAAATTAATGGTACGTTTTATTAACGAATTACAATGTATTTAGTTTGGAATACTATACAACTAATCAAATATTTACTTGGAGGTAAGTAATGATAAACGATAACTAAAAACACTACTAAAACAGTTCAAAATAAATAACTTGTAGATATAACACATTACAGAGCAGATTAAATTTGTTTTCAAACAAAACCATTATCGGTAGGTAATATAATACAATTGAGTTATAATATTAATACTTCGTTAAACTGTAATTAATTAATATTAACCACACAAGCTGGTTTAGCTTTTCACTAGGTATAAATTGATTGAAGTTTTTTAATTTTTTTTACAATATGCATAGAATATGAATTTGCCGTTTTCGATAACATGATAGATTTTATGTATTTAAATGTTGAAGTTAAAATAAAAATGGATTTATTATTTACTCACGCAGACTTAACAATTTAAACACAATTAATCATTCTTGCCTAAAATATAAAAATATCATCAGTGTATGTTTTTTTTATTCTATATTTATGCAATATTATAGGTAAATATTGTATCGTATATAAAGTAAACACATTATATTTATATACGTATTCGTGTATAATCAATTGAAAACAATCAATGGTTGAAAAATTCTGAGTATACAATAAAAAATTTAAAAGGATTTTTTCCACTACAAAACTGTAATTTATATACGTGTGTTTAAAAAAAATATTTCACATAATTTGAGATTGTTACAATATACAATGAAACATAAAAAAAAGCATACATTTTCCTATGAAATGATTGTTGAGTGATATTTTATCGCACTGTACTTTTTTTATTTATTTTAGCCTCGACTTTTTGGCCACTGACGAATTAGTGTTTGAATTATTTACAGCAATACTGTAGGTATATGATACAATTTATATAATCAACATTCAAAAAAATAATTTTAAAAATAAATACAACAAATTTACAATAACGATCAATTAGGTTTCCAAAATTACCGAATGTGTAGCGGTTTCTAAAAATTAATTGACTGGGCTTCTAATTTTTGTGGATCTGAGGTATGATATGAAAAAGTGTAATATTGTAATATTGAGAATGGTATTCACGTGTTTCACCTACGTGGATTCAATGTAAATATGGTTAATATTTATATAATTGTTAATTTATGTGTGCTGGTTCAAACACTTCAAACTTGAAATACGGGTGATCATCATTAAACATTTAGAAGTCACGTGTTAAATGAAAGTTCCCTTTATTTTATATTCTAACAGTTATACATATTGTTCTAGTTGTCTGTTTAGTTCTGTTTAGTTAAAGGGTTAAGTTTAGAAAAGACTTGTTTACGTAATAGCGAATTTGTCTGTTGCATATTTAATTCAGTAATACATTTTAAAAATAATGTTACTTTTTATACACAAAATTGTTTTCATCTTATTTCAGAACCAGTTTAATATTAAAATACATAACTACAACAGCATATACAATTTGTATATTACTCAATAAAATATATGTAAAAGCTACTCATTAAATATTCTTTGTTTTAATTAAGTTTTGCAGAAATGTAATAACATTATTTATTTGACATATTTATATGACATATTAAATTAAGCATTAAAATATATATCCATATCTTAAATGTATGATTACCAAAATGGTATACAATGATACAGTTTCAATAATTGCAATTATGTGATAGTGGCAATCGTCTTAATGGCCCATTGTTGACGAGCAAAGCCACCAATTTCAAAGTGTGACAAACTGAGTAGACAGGTGACCATTTGCTCAGAAATATAGTATAGTGTTAATGCGATGAAATAAAAGACACTGGTATTTATCAGGGGACAGTGTTAGTGTGGGCATCATTGAGAAGCTGCCCGGGTTGATTTACGACTAAGATGTCGTCAAATGGGATTGAGGGAGTGGTGGGGATTATCAAAATGCCCTTGTCAAGTAACGGACATTGTCACAAAGTTAAGGGACGGTTTCCAATTCCATTATACAGCTAGGAAACATGGGAAAAAGTATACTTCGATAACCGTTTGCATGAGAGACCATGGATAATGGGTGGCAAAATGAAAAATCGCTTTACTGCAGCCGATTTAGATACGATCTGATGGATGTTTAAATAAACTGAGCTACGAATCGCGTGTGAAATGGTCAAACTGAAATTGGGTGAGGTAAAACTCTTTCTAATATTATAATGTCATTAACCTATCAGAATAGTTGACCAATCAAATTTTATAGTGAATGCGCACATAAGTATTTAGTAAACTATTGGATAAAATAAAAATCTATAATGGTTTTCATAGGTAGGTATACTTCATTTTGAACTCTATTCGTAATGTTTTTGTGAACAACACATGGACTGTAGAATATGTGTAAACATTTTATTATTTTTTTTTAATGAAATTATTAGTACCTGCAGACTTATAAGTATTTACTGCACAAATAAATATATTTTTTAAATCGTAGTCGATAATATTTTAATCACATATATAGTTTGAAATGTGTATCGAAAGTATTTCAAAACATATTATTATACACAAATTATGTAATACGTGCCGTGTAAGTTTTCATCTTTATTAAATAACATTGATAAACAATTCTCACAACCACCGACGATATCTACACCCATTCATTACTCGTTCTTCGACACTGGTCATTCGATGTGGTAAGCACTATAATGACGCCCAAGTACTGTGCGGATCGATAAGAGGTTGAAATTGCGTGACCGCATTTTCAAAATAGTGTGGACGGAAAATGGTATACACAATGGTTTGGGTAGCTTTAGTATCCAAGTGTGTTTTACATCACTGGCGGACAATGTAAAAAATAAATCAAAATGCCCCCAGACTGGGAGCGCTATCTTTTTTCCACATTCAAACTGTGTGTACAATAGTGAAAATTATTATTGTTGACCTCGGCCCTCTTCTACTCTCCCAGTCATCATAAATATATATATATGTGCCTACCCCAAGTAGTGGACAATAATACCTCACCTTTTACTGCCAGACAGTTTACAAAACGCATGAGTTTCAAGTATAATTATTATTCCACAAGTAGTCGTACAAGTATAAGAACTAATTAATACCATTGTTTTTGTTTTTTCTAAATGTTTTGTTTGATAACAATTTTGTGTTTGTTTTATTCGAAAACAATTTCCGTAATACGTTTAGATAATATTATACTATATGTTATAGGTAAACGTTAATTATTTAATTGTAAATTGTTGTGGAATTGGGGTACATCTTAATTAATTCAAACATTTAATTTAATATTTGACAATGTATTTTATTTATATTTTATTAATACATTTTAAACAGTTGGTTAAATCTATATTTAAATTTGATATTTTCTGGACAATAATTTACTGATACTATATTATATAATTATGTTTAATAATGTCTAACTTCAAATAGATTATAATTATGACGTATCATTCTATACATTTAATGGAATTGTCGTTTAAAATATAACAAATTAATATATAACAATTAAATGCTTAATTCTTATCCTAATCTCTATTGTTAGATTTAAATTTTAAATGTTCCAATAAATCAAACATATCAATTCCAAATTAAATATTTTGAATCTGTTAGTATAATTAGTATGAATTACTTTAACACAATAATTGATAATAATAACGATATTAAAAAAAAGCATTCTGTGATGCCATTGCTTCTATCAAAATTAACCAGAGAGACTATTGTAACACCTATCTACATAATATTCAACATTGATTTAAATAAATAATATATTTAAACGGATGATTGCTTTTACTTATTTCTACATGTAATTCCAGTCATTGGATTGGTTCTTAAATTTGAAAGAGATTAATTTTGACATAGTGCCGGAAGGAAATATTGTCAAAAAATATGAAAGAATGGTTGTATTGATTCATTTTGATTCTTTAGTATATTTTTACTAGAAAAAATAGAATTGTTTTGTTTCAACCATCATAAGTGAAAGTCGTATATTATCTGCAAGTTTTCAAGTTAAACAACAGCTGGGGTGGTATGTAGGCGGTGCCAAAGTGCAGTCAATGTCATACTCATAAATGAACAACAAACGACCTATGCAAATTATGGAACATTTTCGACATATTTTAAACATCAAATACTTAAATGCCGTATACAATTAATTTACTGTAAAATACAAATACTAATATATTCACAGTGTCATAAAAATAACAAAAATTATAGATCATAATAAGTTGATTTCCTCTTTAATAGGCTTTTGCGTATACGCAGTTCAAAACAAGCTAGGTATATTAGTAATACATATATTTTAATACTGTGCAAAAATGTGCGGAATTACACCGAAACATTGTCTAGCGCGTTTATTGCAATGATGTCGTTATAGCATTTTTATTTTTTATGACTCTTTTACATTCTTTTACTTATTCGCATTTATCGCCGAGGGTAGCAAAAGCTCTTTTCGTCGTCGACCACACTACCACCCCTATCAATAATCGCCGAGAATGGTTAAAAATGCAGTGCATACACTGCGCGTAGATAGGTATATATAGCACGTGGAAAGCGTGGAAATAAACGTGAAGGGCGAAGGTATATAGGTGAACCTAACCTGAGAGAAGATAGGGAGAGACGGGAGAGTGTATGAGAGAGAGAAAGAGAAATGTGAAACACATCCACATGTGAATGCGGACACATATATGGAACAGAGAAACGGAGAAACTACATTATCGTCGTATAGTGTATAATATACATATTTGTTTATTAACGGTACCTACATAGGTATCATACCAGACACATATATATATAAGTATATAACACGCAGTAAAAGGCAGCGGCGGAGTAATATTATAAAATTTTGCTCAGCCGGTCTTATACTTTTGCAGTTTTGTTATGCGGGATACGCGTACACGACTGTATGTGCAATATAATAAAATGGTATGGCGAAACGTCTCACGATGAACTGCCAGTGTCCGTCAACCGCATAAATTATACCGAAGTGTGTACGAACGAAATATTTCATTTCACCAGATAGTGGGTAGGTTAGGTATATTATATATTGCGAGTAGGGGACGTGTACGACTATATATTATACGGTGCAAGTTTCAGAGAATTTCGTCGGTCACGTCCTTTTTTTTCGTTGAAATATCACTTGTTAGTTGTTAGAAATAGTGTTGGTATCTACCTAGGTAGGTACATAAGATTTTTTCGACATGGTGGTATACACTAATATAATTCTATTATTTTATAAATAGTGGCCAGCACGCCAGCACATAAAGATGTTTGACCGACGAACTTTAATATTATATTGAATAATGTTTTAAGTATATTATTTTTTTTTGTTCGTAATCAATTAACATCGGCGACAATGGCCATTAGTTTCAATTTTTTTTCTAAATTATGTTATACATCTGTGTTTTGAGTTCTGTTATTGTTGTTGTTATTCATATAACAAATTATAATTACAGCGTTGTGGGTTGATTGCACGAATTTTCAGATTCTTAAAACACTATAACTCTGAATCGACAGTCAAACTATGCACGTCACTAATTTACTTAGGTATACACTAATTGACAGGTTAATTTGAAACCATCAGAACTTAACCTGATAAACTAATAAGTCATAAGTCTACTGACTTGTAAACTTAATAAATTGTATACCGACCAAAATAATATCAAATAAATAATACTTAGTTATTTATTTTAGATTCTAAGTGAAGCGATGAATGTATTGATTATAAAATGATTTCTGTTTTTTTTTATTTAGATATTTTTTTTTTTTTGTGTGTCTCTCATCACCTTTTAAGACAGTAAAATGCTTAGATTTTCTTCAAGAGCATTTTTCTGACAAAAAAGCGAATCTAGTTGGTACTTTGGGAGGGGGGATCAAAAGTAAAAATTTCCCAGTAGTTTTAAAAATCACCAGGAAAAACAAAAAATTAAATATTCAATTCATCAAAATACTTTGACTTGATTTGAGATGTTTACGGAAATTTTCAATTTTCAATTTTTTTTTCCTATAAATTTCAATACAATTTTATTCATTGGATCAAAATCATTGAAAAATGTAAAAATGTTCAACTTGTATTGCTAAAAATTAAACATTTAAAATAAGGTTGCACATAAGTAGTTAATCTTATAACCAAAAAAGAATAGGTAGTTAGTGGTAAGTGTATGACGTTCTGCTGTACATGTGGGTAACTATAATAGATGATGTTAAGTTTAAATTCAATGATATCAAATCTTTATGAACGAAAAACTGTCAACCTATACTATTAATGAATAGAAATATTTTACGATATAATTATGGTTAAAGGAATTCATTTTAGTCTTAGTCATTAGTATCTACTACCGTAGGTTAAATTCATTTTTTCCAAAAAAATTACACTTGAAAATGTCATTGTGTGTATTGTGTGTATAAGATATAATAATATTATAATCTAAAAGTTTCATATACCCATGAATAATATTTTTAAATTACAATAAAATAAATAAAATCGTTATTCTTGATTTTAGTATGTAATTTCGTTCAAATTTGAATTTAAAATATCTGTAAAAAATAACCATGTTTATATATTTTTTAGAATTTTTGGTTACAGTATAAATTATTAATAAGTATCTTTAATTTAAATTTTCATTCCTTAGATATAAAAGTACATTTTTTTTTTTTTTTTTTTTTTTTTTAATTACAATAATTGATAGTTTTTGAGATTTTAATAATTTTTGTAAAAATTCGAACAACTCTAAGTTCTTATAAAAAAAATGTGTCTATGTAGGTTTTCAATATTTTTTAACTGCTATTGTAACATATTATAAGGAGCCTTGTATTAGGTTAACCTAACCTACATTTTCACAAATACAATTTTATTGGCATTTACACGAAAAAAAAACTAAAAATGTTCGTAAACAGCTCAAGACAATAGAAAAATATTTTGAAAATTGTATGGTGTATAGGAAATGATAATATAAACGTTCACTGAAAATTTCATGTAACTACAGTGTTATTTGTTTTAGAGTTTGTCGAAAACCGATTTTAACCAAAAATTCCCTTTTTTATTTTTTGTAAACTACTGGGAATTTTTTCCCAAAAGTTACCAACTCTTATCAGAAAAAGTACTGTTGAAAAAAATAGAAAAATGTTTAGTAGCATAAAAGATGATGACAGACACAAAAAAAACACACTCACATCATTATAAAACCAAGTAATCGCTTCGCTCAGAATATAAAATCTAAAAAGTAGTTAAAATTTGGTCGAAATCACATACCTATTAGATAACCAAGAATAATGGTTTTAGTTATTTTTTTGGAATTTTATAATATTAATTCAATGGCTACCTACCGTATAAATAAGAAGAAATAAGTAATAACAATTTAAATATAACCTACTGAACAGGAGAAGAGTGACGTCCACTTGCTCGCTCTTTAGTTTTATAACAGCCTCTTCAGTTCGATAACGTAAATACAATATATTTAATTATAAAACTAGCAAACGAATCTTTATCAACATTTACTGTTGACATTTTTTTTTTAGATTGGTATTTTCAATTTGAAATTGCTATGCATATGTAAATCGTTCGGTTTGATACAATTTTCAAAGCACGTTTAAAAATACGCATTTAAATAAATTGAATAAAAAATTAATTTATTCATTAAATTTAGTACATAATATTATGTAATACTTGTGATATTTAAACAAAACATTTAACATTTAGAGTTTTGTAAACAATGCAGTCAAATAAATTGCTGTACATTTGATTAGCCGTGACATGAATACATGAAGTGAATAGAATTATATTAACAAACTAATTTAGTATTTAAATTTTAATAACTAGTATTATATTTAAATGTTGTTGATTAGGATATTAATCTGAAATGTTCAATGAGGTTTATCATATGAAATTGAAGTGTATTTGAAATGCAAACTGCGCGAGTAAAATTAAACGTTTGTCTCAATAGTATTATAACTTGTACAATATACTTTTAAATACACATATGTTAACACTTAAATTAGTGTTGTTTATGCTCACAGTGTCAAATAATGACAACCAACACTAGTGGAAAAAGATCAAAATCTCAAGGAGCTACGCCACTTATATTGTCCCCAGCTGATATCGAAATTGAAGGTAAAAAATGGAAATTATTCAATTAGCTTAAAATACAACACCAGCAGTAAATATTTATTTTTTTGAGAATTGAAAATTATATGCAATATGTATACAAATATATACATTGACAAATTGTATATTTTATGTGTCATAGTAATAATGTGTTTAGACGATTATTGTGTAAGTAAAATTCGCAAATACTTAGCCATAATTTAATGAGCATTGCATATTACAATGTGTTTACTACTGTAGTTATTTAATTTTGTGAAAAATTGGATATAATAACCATTGTACCCAAATTACTAAATTTATAACTAACAAAATATATTTAAATCATTCAAACAGAAATAATATGATTATTTAGATTTTTTTTGTATTTATACTTTAGAGACCATAAACATACAAACATATTGAATACAATTGTAGCTATATGTCTAGTGTGAACACACGCGTGTTTCAATTACGTATTGAATAAAACACCATTGAAAGTACTTCTGAATTAATCAAAAATAATAAATATTTGATAATTAATTCTGAAAAAATATGATGTTATCATGTACCTACAATAATTTTAATTTTTGTAATTGGCGAGTTGAAAATAAAAAGGTGGACAAGTTCTGCTGTTCAATAGTTGACAAGCGTGTCGTAGTAATGGATATGTTGTATTTGAATTCAATGATAAATCGAAAATATCTCATGGCTATACATAGCGTAACTTTTTATTTTTGATAGAGGTAGTAAAACTTATTAGTAGTGAACCTTCTATTAAAATGTCTAATTTTATCTTTCAAAATATAAATTTTTATGCTTTTCTTACAGAAAAATTAAATACGAAATTTCAAAAAATTCTCATGGCTATTTATGCTCAAAATAAGTTAAAATTGTTTGAAAAAGTAAATGGTAATTTTAACATATTTTGATGAAAATTTCACGCTCATAAAGTTAGCAGCACAACTATGACAGACACACATACAGATATATCCAACAAACTTGTTGGACATTGTTGGAGTACCCCCAGACTTTGTTGGACTATATTTTTGTCGTTAGACCATTTTTGAAAATTTCAAGGATTATTCGTTTTTTAATAACAACAAAATATCAACAGTTGATAGATGAAAATTCGTTAGTTTACCGATAAAAATCCAATATTGTAAGAATTTTAAATTCAAATGTTCATAAAAAATGTTAATATAAATATTTGGTGAACATTTTAAGAGTCAACGGTAATTAATATTTGAGCAATACCAAGCAAATAAAATTAATTTTTTCTAAAATTGGTTTTGCGTAAAAACTATTCTTAATTTTTTTTTTCTTAGCGTTTTCTAAAATTACTCATAATTTTCAATTTTTCCCTTCTAAAAGTACCAACTAGATTTACTTTTCTATCATAAAAGGTGCTGATCTTGAAAATCCAAGCATTTTTATCACCAAAAATGTTAAACAATACATTCTTTTGATGTGCTCAGAATCTAAAATGACAAAAATGGTACTTGATTAATTTTCATAGTATTATATATTATAAATTATAATGAGGTCAACAACGTTGCTATATTAATTAATTTTGTAGGTATTCAGATTTTTCTCTTTTATTAAAAATAGAAGTATAAATTATTAAATATACAAACTATGTCATGATAATAATTAGTAATTTAGCATACAATTTGTCAGATATATGTGAATCAATACATTTGTATAGTAAATTACACAATTCGAATATAGCTTGTGTTATCTACTTTTTTTGGATCGTTAGAAGTATTACGTTAGACCTAACGCAGACATTTTGAGGTTAAACTCACTGCGCCTCTGACAGATATTGCTCCTTGGTACGTTCAGTAGATCAATATTCTTCCTTTCTATTATATAACCAGTTCACTGAATCCAGTTCATTTGAGTTGGAGAGAGTAAAAAGGCGTTTTCTCTCCTTTGCTGATCATATCTTTTTAATGTTGAAGACCCTGAACATGGAGTCCAATGTTCTAAGTTATCTTAGAACTACGGCGTGCTTTCTCGTTCTTTACGCAACCGTCTACCACGCTCGCTTTTAAGCAGGTTAGGTTAGCATCCCATACAGTTCACACCTATATGCGTCTTGGCAGCGAACACCCTTTTTTTAATGCAATACTTTTATGTGGTGTCGAATGACAAGTATATTTTTGTTAATCTTGTAGGTCCATGGTCTGATTTGTATGAAAAATAATAAAAAAATAAAAAAAAATGATTTTGTTTGAATGCGTTTGCCAATCAGTATGATCAGTTTAAATAATAAATACACGTCATGTGATATAAATAATGTACTTATACAATTAGAAATTAAATAAATGTTTTCGATTCGTTGGTATAAAATCAGTTGATAAAATAATAATAACTGCAGTAATATTGCATTTTCGACTTTTTTTTAATCATTAAATTGACGTTGTACCAACCAACATTGATTATGAATACTATTATCATAATCAATGCTACTAGTTATTATATTATTATTGTTTTTGTATATGCGTGTATTATCCTCTTATAATTAAAATTCAATACTATACTTACCATTACTGTACTACTAGTCGCATTAGTTACTTTGAACGGTTTATAGGTAGGTATATACTGTATAATACAGTGATGTAGTTTTGAAGTGTTGTTGATATATACACTACTTAATATATACGTAATATACTTAGTACTTACCTATAATTAATATATATAAATAGGTCGTCGATTATATGTTATATAAGGATACCTCTTAAACAATTATGCACGAAGGTGGAAGTGGGAATCAGAGGAAACCAGGTCGTATTTATTTTGACAGCAATATAATATATTTATTCAGTGCCGATGAATCCCTGTCTAATGAACACACCGCACTAGGTTAGGCTGGGTTGTCCGTACAGTTGTTGTAGCCGTAACAAATTATCTTTAGTAGCCTCTATCGTGGGTTGTTAAGCAATAGATGTCGAACGAATGACGTAGTAGCGAAACGGTATAGATATAAATGTGTTAAATTTAATGAGTAATGAATATACAAAGGGTTCACTTCACTTGACATGTATATGTGCTTTGTTCGATTTCATCCCCCCTGCAGTGGCGGCAACCATCGCCACGGCCGCACCGCGGAACAATCAATTTCCCCGACCACACGACACGACCAGTATATCAAAAACATGCCAAAATTCGGCTGAAAAACACTCATTGAAATTTCAATTATATGTTTTTAATAACAAAGCCAAACGCAACATAATATATTGTAAAATAATATATTAAGAACAACTGTTTCAAAAAATAAAAAAAAAACCATGCATATATTATCATAGTTGTACCATAATAAGTCGAATACAAATCGATAACCTCGTGCAGTACCACACTACTCTTTTTTTCGATAAATGATTGTAGATTTGAAATTACAATCAAACATAACTATACTAGCAATTGTTTATTTATAACAAACCATATATTATTACGAATTTATCACCACGAATCAGTTTATTGTTTATAATCACCTATAAAGGAACATTATAGACTATCATAATCATATAATACCTACATCTACTGATTATTCAGATGACTTACCTTTTATTAAGTGTCTATAAGTGATACAATGATACGATTATTAACAATTTTTTATTTTATTTTCTATAAAGTACTAATAATAATAATTTTCTCAGTTCTATTATTCAAAATTCATGAAGAATCATTCTATCAAATTATATTAATTTACTTTGTTACTTATTTAAAATAGTTATAACATATACAACATTATGATGTTATTCCAAGATTTTGAAAAAAAAAACCCGATTGTTTTTATAGTTTATTTTAATGACTATATATTTGGAAAACGTGTACTATGGTAAAATCAAACTGATTCATTAGCAACACATTTAGTGAATTATATATACAATAAAATTGTTTATTATCAAACAACATTTCAAATCTGCCAAATAACCAAATATAGGTTCGTCCATTAGTTTTTAAATAATTATAATTACCACATTTTACATAGTACAAAAATCAAATTATTTTTAGTACATCTCTGAATAATATTTATTACAATGCAAATTGCATATTTATATTTTGAGCACAATATTTGTAAATCATGTAATAAATGTACCTAATTTCATTTAAAATAATGAATTTATGTTAAACATAGGTAATACATAACGTAATTATATTTACAAAAAATTAGTTAAACAATTAATGATTTTTTTTTTTTTTTTAGAAAACTATGATTTGTTTAAAAGGATACACATTTTGCTAATATTTTAATACTTACCGTCTTACACCCGTTTTATTAAATCGTCTATTAAAATGATCATTCTCAACTAAAAGTGAGTTTAATCGGAATTAAAAAAAAGGAGTTAAGGAAAAACGACAAAATACGGTCATTGGTTTTTTATCTACCATTGAATTCAAATGTATTCAATTATTCACCATACACTTCAACGAACAACACGCAATCTTTGTACCTGGTCTGTCTTTTTTAATTCGTCTATAGAAAGTTTATTTGAATTCTACACTAATTGTATGATTTTTTTTTTGTTATATTTTGTACTTATATTATCTTCGTAATATATATATATATAATTTTAGATAATATACATACATTATATAATATTGTTCAAAGAATTATATGGAGTTTCATGATAATTCACTAGCCTAAAATCAAAATACTATACATTATAAAATATTAAGTAACGAGTAATGACATCCGTTTGTAAAATATATCTCATCAACAATTTAAAACCATTCCACAATGATATTTAATTAATAAGGAACCTGTCTATTTAAGCCCACAAAATAATATATAACTCTGTCATTTGTTTTTGTATTTTTACTGTGCAAAATTGTATACATAAAATATATTTATTTTTTATTTTGGTTAAAGGGCTATATTATTATATAAGTATACTTATGTAAGGATGATTATATAAACCAATATAATGTACGACTATAATCGATAATTAAATCCGATTGTTGGAGGTCTTACAACAATTCAAGAAATTTGGGTTTTACTCACAATACGATAAATCATAATATATCGGTATATAATAATATAATAAATTATTTAGATCGGATTACAGTGCATATACTCAAGATATAGAACGAATGTGTATTATTGTGATCGACAGGCGGAAACGCAAGGGATGGACGAATAATTTCGTGGATTATTATTTGTCGAATTTCTGTGGGAGAAGTCGTCTTAACAGGACCCATTTGAGGCCAACTTGAGTGACACTGCATAATTGTTATAATTGATATAATTCATATTATCTACTTCTGTTTACATAATTTATTATGAATATAAAGGAATCTTTTTTTTATATTCGCCATAATACAGTACAATACGATACAATTTAGTATAATCCAATGTTCGTTTATAGTGTTTATATAGGTAGGGTATGAATGAAAATGGTGATTATAATTATTACTTTGAGGTTTTATGATAGACAAGTACCTTAATAAATATTGAGAAAAATTATCAATATTATAAGTAAAAATAATAATTAAATATCCAAATACACCATACAATGTTGTAGAATATTATTAATTCGTGTACCTGCTATGTTTATGGTATCGTGTTATGCTATTTTCAATATATCATTTTCGTTTTACTAACATGTCTTAAAATTATAAATGAATACTTATGTAGCGTAGAATTAATAATCAGGTGCAAAATGCAATGCTTTGAGTTCTCAATATTTCATAAAAGTGTTAAACTCTACAATATAATATACAGAAATTTACAATATGTATATAATATAGGTACATATTTAATATACACTCGCATTTTGTAAAAAACTTCGTGAGTGGTATTAATGTATTTGCAAGTGACACGGAGAAATATATAATTTTTTTTTTGTCACCAAGATAACTCTAAAAAACGCTTCACTTGTTTTACTGACTTCCTCATTGAGTCAGTAGCTGTGTATGTTTTAAGTCTTCTTCACTGCTCCGCATTGTCCTTATAGTTTATAATATATAATAAGTATATGCACTAAAGTTTGCACATACGTCATTACAAGCTAGGGTTTACAGAGTGTGGTATTAAATTAAATTGAGTTTTTTTTAAATTTAATTTTGTCGTGTACTTTGAATAACGGTGAAAAAATAATTTCATTAATGTATTGAATTATTATTAAAAAAATAATAAAAAAACCATGCAGTAGGTATAATATTTTATAGTCGTAGGTAACGTTATTATTTAATCATCCAGTGTTGGTTACTATTTGGTAATAATAATTATATTCCATATCAGTTATTAGCTACTAATAAGTATTTTTTTTCATCTAATAGGTATAAACCATAATTTGTACTAATACATAGTTGCTCATTTAGTAAATCGTAAATGCGTGTATTATAATTATATTTAACATAATTTTATAAATGTATGGAAAATGTCAAATAAAACAAATAAACTCAATTTAAAAAAAAAACAAATGTCACAATATTTTCAATTTCAACAAACGATTGTCTTAAAAACTACATCCACGTCAAGTATACCGTAAATATACTCGTATATTCTGCTTTATCTGGGAAATGTGTCTAAATCAACCGTTGGAACGAAGGGTACACATGAGCCAATCGATAAACACCGGGTGCACAGGTGTGTCTTACTCGCTGCAGGGCACTAGTACGAAGCAAAAACGAATGAAGTATAATCGTAGAAAAACACACAAAAAAATAAATAATTATGTCTGATCACACGTTACCTCGCCTGCATACTACGATTGTGATTTCCCCGCATCTTAAATTTAATGAACATTGGTCTTGAATACTGTGATTTAAAATCAAAGTTATCTGCATACACATATTTTAAAAATAATACATAATATTATCATATAAATATTGATTGTAACACTTGTAACTATTTAATATTGTAACTTTTAAGTATACATAAGGAATTATTAATATCCGAAAATTCGAAAGTGTTTAATACAATTTTAAGAGTGAACTGTAACGACACCAATATACGTCTTTAAATGTTGTGGAGAGCAATAAATGACCGTATTTATTTTATGACAGTGATTATACTCAATGAAATTTTTTAAATATTTAGACTAAATTTAAGCTATTCTAGGTATTTGAAATTTTGAAATATTTTAATATTGATAATAATGTTTAATCAAAATGTTTTATGAATGTTATACAAAGGTCCTACATATTAAGTTTTTTTTATAAAAATTTAAAAATATTAAAAATACATGAAAAAAATCATCAAATTCACTTACATTTTTAAATTATTTTGTAGTTTACAATTTATAAATTGGCTTGAAAATATAATGTATGGTTTTTCATAGTTTGTAAACTCATAAATCTAAGTAGTATAATAGTAGAAGAGTGTAATATATAAAAAAAAATCTTTCTTAAAATATGTATTATATGTTTATGTGAAAGTCAAAATCTTAATAAATGTAGTGTGTAAGAAAAATGGGTAAGTATATTTGGTTAATCATCCATTAACATTTAGGTAATATATGGGTATACAGTTATATTATATTTGTATTTTATATGGTTAAGTCACTAAATAAGGTGTTATGAATAATATAATTTATAATAATATATCATTATCGGTTTACCTGATTTGTTTTATTTATGATCAGATACATGTCAAATCATGTCGAGTTTTTTATAATTTTGTTTATATTTTTTATATTCTTCCTTTCTCGACTTACTAACGCCACCTAAGCGATTGTCCAGTACATGGACAACTGTTAATTAATCTGTAAAAGTTTTATTATTATTTGTGGTTTTTTAAACTTAAATAATTGTTATTATTACATATTTTTTAAAGCCCATAATATGTTGTGTTATGTTTTATCCTTCACCTCAAACTTACACGATATAGTTGATTATTATAATGTTTTATTCGACGTAACGCTATACTATTAATTTTTCAAGGTGATTTTTTTTTTATGACTTCTTAACTTTCTGACGAACTTGCCCTTCTTAGTTCACTGGAGGAATACATCTTAAGAAGTTACATAAGTAGTACGTGAATGGCGTCTTAATGTTTTCTTTAGAAACTTACTTGGCAAAAAAAATCTATTAAGTTTATTAATAAGACACTCAAACAACCATCAAGAATAAACTTTTTGTTAAGTTATAAATTAGTGTGAATACCATTTATCTTTGAGAGTTTTTCTTCTTATTATTTTTGGTATTTAAAAAATACCGATGACGCTGTTAAAATAACATACACTTAATACTTTCCTATTATATCAAATTCATATACAATTTGTACGATCATATTTTAACGTATCATTTTATTGTTTAGTAACTAGTTGTTATATACGTTTCATTCAACATTGAGATACAATTTAGATGGTTCCATAAATAGTTAATAATATTGAGGTTCTCATAAATATATGAGTAATGAAAACCATTAAAATATGTTGTTTTCATATTCAACTATAGTATTTACCTTATCATAAAAGCTGAGTAAATTCATATTTTTATTGATTGTGCAATATATTACTTAACTATTTTTTTTTCGAATAGAAATAGTGGTCAAAAAGTTGTATAAATCGCAATTTTATGAGATCGGAAATGAGCTTTGGTGGAACTTTTAACAGTTATTTGTTTTAATCTTATCGATTGTTTTTTAAGGGAAATACTGCCAACAGTCATCAATAAGTTTTTAAAAAAGGTTAACAAGTGATGTTTATTTTTAATTAATTGATTAATCAAAATAATTTTGTGATTACTATGAAATGAAAAAATATATGTCGAGTGGTATTTAGGAAGTGTATGATTTGCGTTTTAATTTAAAATAGTTTAACCATTTTTAGTAGTACAATAGTACAATCTATCGATTTAGTTATGTTGATATATCTATATAATAATGAATATTTTATACTCACGTTTATATAATTGTAACTAGGTATAAAATAAATTTTTAACTTAAATATTTTTAGAGAATTGGTATTTCTTGAAAAATTAGTAAGTAACTTTAAACAAAAGAATAGTATATTTTATTGAAAGAATAAAATACAAGTTGTCTCGACTAACGAGTAAGACATCAGTACTTTGAAATATTCATATTTCGTACGTATTCGTAATTGTTGTTTTTTTAATATTTTTTTTAAGTCATCTACAAAGTCTATACGACATATTATTAATATTTAAAGACGAAATAAAAGTACCTATCTATATATTTATATTATACAAGGTGATTCACTACGTAGTTAAAAGTTTACTTAAGAACCATATTTTCAAAAAAGTACCTTCTTAGATTTTTAAGCAACTTTTGGAGTGTTCCGTTGTGATATAAATATATTTTTTCAAACAAGAACCGTCGTCATTTATTGTATATATTTATAAGAAGATTAATTTTTTTAAATTATATTTATTGATAGACAATATGCATTTATTAAAACGTTATAATTTATAAAAATGTCTGAATACAATAAATACTACACTAAAATATTAGATACAATTTTATTTTTTGATTAAGACCATTATAAATTATTAATATTCTTATTGCACAAAGTTGAATAACTAAAAAAATAATACATAATCAATTTACATTTTAGGCGTATTCAAATTTACAAAAATAAACCTGATAGTGAGTATTTTTGGTGAATTATTTTATATAAATGTTTATGGGGATAAATTCGTATTTCTAAAAATTTTATTTTATGTTTCGTTTTCTGTTCATAAATTTTGAATCATAATAACAACATCTATCGTCCATTATTATTTTTTAAATATTATTCTCTGGTTTTTGAATATTTTGTCTTATTATTATACATACCTTAAAAAAATATGTAATAATAATAACGTTCTGAAATGTTGATTTTCTACGTTATCTTATGATGATATAAGTATGAGGCGGAACCGACATTATTTTTGTTTAACAAAAGTTTATAGGTCAATACATCTTTGAAAACCAAATTGGACTTATAAGGACGACATAATAATAGGTTTCCTACTATATCTGAAACTTGAAATTCCGACGCCAATTATTTTTAACGGTTTTAATTTTACCTTTGACCTACTTTTTAAAAAGGTACAATTTACAATGATTCTAAAAGAAAAAGGTTTGAAAATAAATGTATACCTATTATTATGGAAATACGTATTTCATATTGTTGCATATTATACCTATGGCTAAGAAGTGTGGAAGTATAAGCATTAGGTACCTGTAAACTATAAAAATATCAAAATGTTCATGTATATGGTATTTCACAACTCACAGGTCCTAACTCATGTAGATAAATCATAAATGTACCTAGATGATTATTTATTTATCTTAAGTGTTATTTAAATACCTACATAATTAAAAGTTGCCTAATTATATATTTTATCTCAATGTTTCACTAATTTAGATAATTCACAAGACAAGTACATTTTTTGTGGAAAAAAGCCAGAATTGTCCGAAAATGTTTCATTTTTATTCTCCTTGTCTCAGACACATCTTGCAAGTAAAACAACCAAGCTACAGCCTACAAACTAATGCTGTTGTGAAAACACTACCCATAAATTGTTTATATTTATTGTGCCTGTTACACTGCTACGCTCAAGTACGCAAGTTTTTCGATTTACATTGCTTAAGTTCGGACGCGTATCTATTAAACGATTTACTTACCTATAGTAATACACCACAAATACAATATACTATTAGGATTCAAGGATTCGTTTTTTATTTTGAGCGTTCCATGTAATGGTATCACGTACAACAGTGCATTCATTTGTTGAACCAACAATTTTTTACACTAAATATTAATTGGTTATATTAATAGATAGAAAAAATATCCATATTATACAGAATCATAATACCTGTATGTATAAAATGTAATTTAATAGGTACAAATATAGTTAGGCACGTACATTTTATTTTTCTTTCTTCTTAGGACTTAATTTCACAAAAGAGTTTTTTATATTTACATATTATAAATTAACAAAATTAAATATAACAAAACAATATCAAATGGAATGTACATATTATATGTCTCTTAAGAACTAAGGCTTCATTGCACAATATTTTATTTATATAACAATCATGTAATAAATTGCGAGGCTCATCAAGCCAATAATTTTTATCAATTTTTTTTATTTAACTAAAAAAATATACTTATAAATACTGAAAAATATAAAATTTTGAATACCTATTCTTGAAAATAAATAATTAGTTTTAAATGCCTCAGCAGTCAGCGTACCAGCGTACCGTATGAAAAAAGGGTTATAGGGGACGCCTTATAAGCGTAATCAGAGGCAGGGGGACTGAGACCCCTGCATCCTCCTCCCAACATTAGCCTTTGTAATACTATTTAATTTATATTAAATTTACTATGTAATTAATCAACGAGTACATTTTTATACCATAGGTATTGTCTTATTGCAAATGTATATGTATAGATTTAGTTCGTTATATGTCGCAAACTCGGTGTAAATACTTATTTCTCAATTTCCCATTTCTCGAAATACTAATAAACCATAAATATAACACAAATAATAGATACAGACGACTAGCATAATAATGGCGGTATACAATATTACTATAATATGTTTTAAATTAAAGTGTGCGTTTGTGTGTGTGTTTTAGCCCTTAGGATGTATTCTTGGAAATATTATTTTTTAATTAAACAAATTTTATTCCACTCGTTATTTTATTGCATTTATTATTATTTCTTCAATATCAAGTGAAATATTTTTTTCAACTATATTATACAGGAATGTGGTAATGTACATAAAGGTACATTTTATTTTAAATATTCATTTTCAATTAATATTTATATATTTATTAATTATCTGTAAATTTTAATTTATGTGGATAACATTTTTATCTTTTAGCTTTTAGAAAGATAAATTTGATTTGATTATATTTTATCTGTATCATAAACTTCTACACAGGACCGTTTACTGATGGCTGGGGATAGGCCACACAATTGTAAGTTACCAGCTGATAAAAATCAAGGTTAATATAAATAGTTATATTAACCTCGGGTAAAAGTAGTCTGCATAGTATTTATTTTCTCCGCTAAAAGCGCTACTGTCTTAAAAACAGCTGATTGCTGGTCGATGGTCGTCGGATAAGACTTTTTACTATAGAACAATGCTTTTGCCGTTGTCAATGGGCAACCATACTATCTTAAATCGTGGTTTTGTATTTTATTTTGTTTTCTGTTTATCGGTTATCTTATCGGAATTTTATGCTGTATGATTATTGAATGTAAACTTAGTTAGTGTTACTAACAGGTAGAGTGCAGTTACATCGCATATGTACGAACCCCGTAAAACTTTGTGTCTACGATTTTGTTCGTTGTGTCTAAATCTATATATAGTAACCTATTTATAGTAAGTTCATGATCTGTATATTAGATAAAATTAGGTGTTGTTAACCTTTATATTTATCTAGATAATTTTTTTTTCGGTATCAGGTCTTAATACTGCTCACAATCACCAACATTATTACCAAAGATTTAATTTATATTTTCTAATTTTTTAAAAAATTACAACTACTAGTATTTTATTTTATTTTCGTTACTTGAACTACGTAACGATTGAAAAACTTCTTCAGATTATTAAAAAGAGTGCCTTTAGGGTTTAAAACGTTTTTTTTCCTGTTCTTGAAACAGACTTGAG
Organism: Nasonovia ribisnigri; assembly: GCA_027563435.1. NCBI lineage: Eukaryota > Metazoa > Arthropoda > Insecta > Hemiptera > Aphididae > Nasonovia > Nasonovia ribisnigri. The sequence goes on from JANEHU010000732.1 coordinate 45,211, forward strand.
ATAGTCACCTAATTATAAATTATTGGAAAATTGTTTTCCTTTATGATATGCTCGTATATTCAAGGGTGATAGAAATTAAAAATTGTTTATTTCTTGTTCCCATTATCAAACATTAATTTTAGTATCATAAAAACGGATAATTCAAAAAACGTTTTCAACAGTATAATAATAAAGTTTATTATTTTAAAAACACGTGTACCCACAGTAGTTAAAGAGTTCAAGTTGTACCTAAATTCATCGGAAATGGCACCACGAAAATTACCTATCATTTAAATCGTCGGAAATAGTGCGTATATCATATTTTGTACAGATAGCATCGGCGAATCACCTAACCTAATTATTTATTTCAGTAAGTACCTACCTACCTACCTACCATCGAAGTCTGAGGAAAAAAAATCATCCAAAATAATGTGGCACGGGTTTGCCACGCGTGGTCGAGCCATAATTGACGCTGCTATACTTATATACGCGCCTCGTGTATAATATTATATATTACATTTTCCATCGATTCACCTCTGCAACGAGCACGCATCGTCATAACAATATTATACCCAAGTACCCAAAGTATATGAAGCGACGCCACAGATGCTGAGCCGGCCGTCATCTTGCCGGTTGAGCTGTTCCGTCCTTTTCGGCAAAAACGTATTACGCCGTAAACGACACGGAAATATTTATGCATATATTATGAAATAGCTATTATGGGATACGTCGTTAACGTTAGCTCGGAGACTTTTTTTCCAAAGGCGTACTTAATTTATTTATAAGTACCTAACCTTGTGACTTTTCACTACGATTCTGTTCGAAGCTATACGCCGGACGCACTTGCGCGCACTATACCTGTTGTACATGCATATTTAATTCGGTCGTCTTCGAAGATTCCGAGTGGAGCGACGAACCTATTGATTTTGCAACGTAGTTGTGTTTATTTATTTATTTGATGTGTCAGTATATACATAGTATAAATATATCTATCTATATATATATATGTGTATATGGCGTATCAGCCGGCTAGAGCGGATGTTGGTTCTGTATAAGTCCCAACCCCTCCAAGTCCCGGCCAGCCACTATGCGTGAGTTTAATATTTCGTAAAAATATAACATTTTAAATTTTTATGTAACAGAAGAAAACTATTTCGTTTTTCACTATACAGCAATAACCTGTCTAAGGTGTCTGCAATTCCAACCGTTCCATAGGTACTCGTGAAAATATCATATGCATTCTAAATCAATACAACTTGCTTAACTATATTATATCGGTAGGTATGTAAAGTGTTACAATTTACACACTGCTTGATTTTAAATTAATATATAGAAAAAAATCATAGGGGGTAACATGGATAACATATTTTTATAGCTTTCGATAATAGATTTAATCTAATAATAAACCAAATATATTTTACTAAACGTAAATTCACGATGTTGAGCGTTTGTCTGCCGGAAAGAATTCGGGTGTATCGTTTTCTTAAAGTATCGAACTATATGGTGGAAAAACAACGAAAAGTACAATAGAAGAAACAACTCATTACTTCGTGTTATTCAATTAGTAACAAAGCCCATAAAATACTTACTAGATTATTATTAATTTTCAATCTATGTCATGTTTACGATAATAGTCCTCTAAGCAGAAGGAAATATCAATTTTTTGACGAATAAACGATATAGAATCTCTCATATTATCTTTATCCCTTTTATTTCTTTCTTTTCGTTGTTCGAATTAATTTTTGACGGGTTTATATTTTGTAGATATAATTGTTTTGAAATTAAGATGGACAGCAATCATTATTAAGCTCTTGTTATTTGACTTTTGTTTCAATTGTTTAGTTACAATACATTGATTCCATAAACATTTATTTTTAGTGGTATATAGCACAGTGCATATGTCGGGTCGTAATTACAGATTATTCCAGAACTAATATCGTATTTGTAAACACATTTATTTTGTTGTACATTTTGAATTTTATTTTAATAGATATTAATATATTATACAACTGAGCTTAAAACATATAAAACAAATGTATAGGTACCTTTTAAAGTCATACATATTATAAACTAGCTGATCCCTTGCACTTCGTTGTCCGTAAAAAATTACAGCTCTTAAACAATTGTGTTTGTTCAACTTCTTTTTGGTATAATTCACTGCAATTAATGCAACTCAGCCACCACCCTGGTAAGCGATCCGACTATTCTGGCAATGTGCGACAGCATATCAAAGAGGCAATCTAGGTACTTATGTTGTGGATTTCTGATCCGCCGATGGGTGACTATAAGTGCAACTCAGCCACGTTGTTAGGCAATGTGCAAAAATTTGATTTAATATATTTTTGTACTGATCTGCCGATCAACCGATGGAAACCAATAAACTAGTAAACAAAACAAAAAACTAATATCTACTATTACTATTATAATCTACAATCAATTAAAAACAAAATAAAAATATTTAAATACCACAGTGAATCTTAAACTCATTGTCTGAGCACATTTAATTTACTTTTTTTCGCTACAAAATGTAGCCAATATTCTTCTCCAAGGACTAATCTATCTGTGTACCAAATTTCGTGGCAATCGGATGAATGGTTTAGGAATATATATAAATAAACACAACTATGAATTGAAATAGTATAACTTGTATCAGTTGTATCATATAAATAAACTACACTGTCCTAAAGTGTCCTTCTACCCTTTTATATAACTATGTTTTTGAAATATATATTTTGTTATAAATTTGAATTTCACCTATATATATCAAAATTCTAAACTCGTTTCCTCGAATGCATACTGAAATTGTAGAGGATTCAGTAGCGAATGGTACCGATAATGTCGTTCGCATATAGGCATTTATATAATTGTATATACACTATACAGTAATCCGGACGTCCTTTCCGAAAACTCGAATACCAGCTGCACCGAAGCGTAGTCCCTTAAATGACAATAATAATTGTGACCCGACGATAAATCACAGCATTAAAATAATAGTGAGTCCGATTTTATATAATATATTTAAACCCACATAAATTATAATTGGACAAGTCACGTTAAAAACACTGGCCCCCTCCAAAACTAACACACACACCTTTACATCATACGTATGTATCGCAATTACATTCATTATGTCATACTTTAATACTTATAAGAAATTGGCATTTGTTTTGGTTATTTCAAATTTGCTATATTCAGCTTATTGCACTTTATAGCAGCTGTGACTGTGTGAACGTAAAGTAATGTATAAGTTCAAAAACCCATTTAATGAAAAAATAAAAACGTTGTTAGGAATTTAAAATACTCCTACGTAAAATGTAAATTTTTAATTTATTTTACAAGTTTACAAAATTATCAAATCATTAAAATTAAAGTATATGGAAGTGTTTGTGACTCAAAGTTTAAACTACAGTAAAATGTATTCATTTTATGACGAAATTATACTTTTGATATTTATTTAGTCATTCTAACTTTGAAATAAAATGTTTGTTCACGTCTAACTATATAAGGTTTTTTTTAAGTTTTTAAAGTCTAAAAAAAACAGGGACATTTCAGTGAACGGAGCTTGGCTCTATATCTGTTTTAAAATTCGATGATAATGATGGCTGTTTTTGAATTTAGTATGATAAGTTATATTTCTAGCTTAACTACATGAAATCTAAACTGCCTCAAAGAAAGTTTTTTGGTTATTTTTCTTGTAGGTAAAACATCAAATGATAACCATATCTTATATAATATAACTCTATAACTTGTATTATAAAAAAAAATAACGTATTATTAGTTATTACATGATTATATAATTATTTGTGATCCTATTTTATCAGCTCATTCTGTTATTCAGAAAAACTGAAACATATATATATATGCATTTACGTATATAATATACAAACTAATACGAAACTTATAATTCTAATTTCACTTTTGTGAGTATAAATATATTATATTGTAGATTCTGTTATGGACAGTTTTAAGGTAACGGTATTGTACTTATTAAATGCCATGTGCAATGTTCCATATACGACTATATTCCCTAAATATTGTACTTATCATGACAAATTACAAAAGTTAATGAAATTACTTGCTTCAAACAAAAAAAAATGTATACCTACCATTTAATTAAAAATGTGACCGGATATCCTTTTTCACCAGATTCATTATATTTTTATGAACACAGTGTTTAACTTATATATATTACAGTGATATGGCACAAAAAAGGGTGAATATTTGTAGTACTACAGGGGCTATATATCATGGGTTTTTTTTTATTTTTAATATTTTTTTAATTGTTTTAAAAATACTTGGTTGATGAATGGTTATATTATTATGTTTTTTCAATTGGTGTAATATTTTGAAAAAATGTAATATACATTTTGGCTTTTGAAGAACAGCTTACTGATTCGATTAATCGTATATCATTAACTATACATTTGGTTACTTATTCATGAGTGTAATATAATAATATAATGTTTTATTTGGTTAGGTTAAGCAAAAAAAAATAGATAAGATACAATATTTATTTTTAAATTAATAAGTTTGTATACTTGTGATACAAGGTCCCTTATAAGTTCTACGCACCTTAATTAAAAACAATCAAGAATACATATTTTTAAGTTTTATTAAAAGAGTTTAAAATTACATTTTTTATCAACCTCATCAAACCTCATCGTCATGAAGATTCACAAATTATTTTTGTATTATTTCCTATTATTTAAAATTAAATTTTCAATGTTGGTAAGTTTTACAATAGTGATACACTCGACGCCTATTATACAACAAAGCGAATCTTCCGGTTTTTAATATTTGGAGTTATTTAAAAGTTAAAACAATCTAAATTTAATTTAATTCACTCAAATACAACATATGTTATATTATTTAACTGAACTACATAGAAATATTAAATTTTAATTAAAAAAAAACTATTTCTAGTGTTCAAAAAAATAATACTTATCATATACATGTTACAATGTACGAAAAGTATGTTATTTATCTTTTATAAAATCCGACAAGACCTTTGAACAACAATATATGGTAAATGATAATAGCGACTAAATGTCATTAGAGCTACGTTATCCTTCTTGGCCATCCAGCGGGAGTTTAATCGGTGTTTAAGCCTCGTTTAGCTCAGATCGTCTACTGTGATGAATGCACCAGGTCTAATGTACTGCCAGATGAAAAATACGGTTGCTTGGATATTAATTTCATCAAATAAATAAAATAAGTGAAAAATATTGTTTCAACACTTTATTATAAATATGCTACCATAAAGAAACGCGATAAAAATGTTCAATTTATTAAAAAAAAAAAACGAAAAGTACTATTGTAAATTATTGTAATCTAAGGTATTTTTTATAAATTAGCGATTTCAGTTATTTTATAGTTAACCAAACAGCGTAATATGAGAATTTACACATCATACAAATATACAATAGATGCATATAATAATAATAATAATAGTTAATAAGTGCAAAATATTTCCACATTTTGATTACCTACCTACTTACCTATGTTTTACAATGTATGTTATTTTATCTTTTTATATTTTTTTTTATCATACATTTGTCTTGGTGGTGAATATCATATATAAGTTTTGTAACACCTCTGGAGATTGAAAATTGAAAATTTATTGGGTTTCCCACAGGAATTCATCAAACTCCTCAACCTTCTTGAAATACTCTTCTGCGCTTAACGATTAATCTATACTACCTATTACCCAAACATTCCTACTAGCCCACTTGTTGTCTCTTAACTAATTTCACAATAAATTAAAAAGTATATCACACCAGGTTTCGCTCATAATTGTCTTTCATAACTTATTGATAATAGTAGAATTTAAAATTAAAACTAATGACTCACAACCATAATCATTATTAGTACAGCAGTAAAATGGATAAACAAAGCTTTAAACGTGTGCTATACGTTTAATGTTTTAAATCTTTGACTTTCAGTATAATTTTTTTCTGTTTTTATCATGTCAACTTAATGTAATGGATAATCATATAGCTTCAATTGGATTTCAAAATATATTAAAAAGTTCATTAGTTACAACCACATAAAGCTTAGAATAGTGGATAAATTCATAGAAGATTAATTTTGACCTAGACGCCTGTCACTCATGTTTGTCCCTATTTTCAACTTTAAACCCCGGTACACTATGTTAAGTGTAGAGATATTAAAATATGTCAAATATCAATAAACTAACATGTTTTGCTAAATACATGGCATCTCATCAGTCAGTAATAGAAATACTATCAAATACCTTTTTATTTTTAACAATATTAAATCATCTTTTGCGTTCATTGTTTTGAACCATGGATGCTGAAAAGAACATGTAGGTACGTTTTGTTCGAATAAATTACGATTTAATACGAAAAATAAAAAAAAAAAAATACACTAATACAAGAGAGAAAAATCAAATAATCCGGGATCCCAAAAGTCATATTTCCACGATGACTCTCCTAGGTGCGATATATTGTATTATCATTACATTTTTCTTCCACCGCAAATGTTTTCGCTGTGGTTTTCGCACAGTACAGTAAAAGCATCCCACCGGACCCGAATCAATCGATTCGTGCGGTGTAGGTACACGAGTGGATATTTTTAGTCGTTTTGTTTTATTATTTTCATTTTCACCGTTCTTTTTAATCACTTAAAGTGGTATCCTACAAAACGAGACGTGTCCACCTTCCGGCGGAAGGCGTCGGCAGCTGGTGGATAGCACGCGAAGTTTATTTATCTGAATGTGCTATTAGGCCCATCATTGGCCGGGGCGGCTGGTATATAATGAATCAATATTATATCCGCGAACAACGCTGCCACCGCCGACGCGGACGGACGAGCGACTGCCGGCGGGTGAGCGGTTGTATATGGTGGGTGGTTCGACGGAGTGTGAGCCGGATGGACTACCCTCGGACGGGTGCCTGGGGGAGGGGGGAGGGGACCGGGGGGGACGAGGGCGCGAACGACGTATACGCGCGCGTACGTTCGACTCAAACGAATTCACGCCGGTCCGGTCCGCCCGCCGTCGCGGATTACGTGCCCGCAGCGTGTTTAGTAACAAACTGCTAATATATGTGTTCGGATATAGAGTAAAAAAAAATACCAAAGAAAAAAAAGTAGCCACACGTCGTTTTTTTTATCGATCTCCCATACATGTAATATAGGTACATTATATATATATAATATATAAGTCCCGTGTAGGAAACACACATCGTATTGCGCGTACACGTCGTGGGCACGTGCACACGTTGTAATAAATAAACTGCATTTGATGTTATAATAATATTATATTATCATCATGCGTACCTATATTATATAGCAACGATAATTTTACGGACGCGATCGATATACATATTCTACTCATATTGTGTTGTAGTAGGTTTTAGGTGTATACAAAAACGTATTGAAGACGATTGTGTTGGTAAGTCGAAACCGTTGTAAATATAATATCTACGCACACGCACGTTTTCACAATATCATGTCGTTCTACCGACATTATTAATACAATAACAACAACAATATTGTGACGAGCGTACAATATAATATAAAAATATTATACAACATAATAAGTCGTGTGGCCGTTTGTACTATGCCTTCATATTTTATTATAATATAATATTATAGTAATATTATGTTGTGCTATCCGGCACATCGGTTGGTCTGTGCAAACGTAAAAACGAAATAATGACCTCTCTCGTTTGCACAACAATAATAACGTTAAGGATACGCGTATATGAAATATTTCAGGCCAGTTGACCCTTTAAACTTGAAAGAAATCTTTTTTCTTTCAATTTTTGTAGGTACTCGGACAACGAGGATCGGGGCAAAGATCGGTTCATCGAATGAACAGTCGAGATTTATTTTTTTTAAACTCCAACACTGTTGAAAATGTCTTATAAAACTCAAAAACAAATTTACAATTTACCATTGGTTTTCACTCAACGTTACACAGTGAGAACCTGTGGTGAATACATAGCCAGGTACCTACCCCATGACATTTCTTAGTTTTTTAGTTTTTTTTTTTTTTTTTGTTGCTCCTTAAATTATTAATACGAAATTAGAAAATACTTACTAGATATTCAAACATTTAAATTGAATAATATTATACTGTAAAATAAACAAAATTCATTGTTGTCTTATATTTTTCATCAATTCTAGGAAAGTAATAATTCTCGCAGGTCGAATGACAAAATAAAAATAAAAACAATATGCATACTAATCACTAATTAGTAGGTTATAAAAGCTTTTAACTCAATAATCTTTTTTGTTATGAATTTAAATATAGAATAAATATTTTTTTTATAGTTTACGCATGATTATTCATGCTATGTTTAAATAACACTTAACCATCTATTGTGTAGAGTATTTAAAAAAAGGGAAAGCGAAGAGGAATTAACTTTTTTTATTACACTGTATTTTCACAATTCACCGCTTTACTTTAAAATTTATTCAGATATAATACCCACTGTGCCAAATGCAGTACCAAGAACATCCCATGAACATGTATTGAGGATATGCGATGTTATTAACTAATGCATATTGATGTCATTATGATGTTAATGGGATTGCTAATGCCAGGTTGAGCAACTTTTTAAAAAGTTGTTTATAAGAAGTTAGGTTATAACGTCTATATGACTGCATTATACGATATCCGTGGGATATCTAATGTAACTTCTATAATATGTGTATTTCTAAACATCTATATCATGTTCAATTTGAACAACCATAAGACATCATTTTGCCTATTATATTACATCTCTAAGAAGTTAGTTATAACATCTTGAAGAATGTTATTAATGTTAGGGGAATATACAGTGCCATAGCCAGGGGGGGCATTGGGGGCAAATGCCCCCCTCAAATTGTTTTATGAACATTGGGATCATAATGTAACAGGTTTACACAAGCTCTACAGAAACAATAGAAAAAAATTAAATGCCCCTCCTTCAAAAAAAAAAAAAAAATGTTTTCTGCTTACAAGACTGATAAAATACAATATATAATATTATAATATAATATAGTATATATTATACTGCTATATTACTGTAGAATTACAAACCAATGAAATCATTAACTGATTATAATTTGTATTAGAATAATAATTAATATGAAAAATAAAATAATGGTAAAAAAAATATTTATTTATTTATTTATTTTTTTTTTTTTTTCATGATAAATGACAACATTTAATTCATACAATATAATAAATATATAATAATAATAAAAATTACATAACAAAATTATAATGTATTTGATTGATGTATATTGTACAACTTAATACAAAAAAAAAACCTTTTTACTAGATAAAATAAATGTATAATAATAAAAAAATTATAATATACTTAATTATATTGATGTATATTATACAACTGTGTACATCATAATATTATAAATATAAAAAAGCAGCTTTAGGTATTTGATAAAATAAATGTATAATAATAAAAAAAAATTATAATATACTAAATAATGTATATTATAAAACTGTATAAAGTATAGATCATAATATAAATAAAAAAAAAACCTCTTTACTTAATAAAGAAATATAGTATAGTAAAAAAATTATTACATTCTTAATAATTGATGTATAACAAAATATATACTATATACCTACATCATAATATAAAAAAAAAAACAGTTTTATTTAATAAAAAAAAATTTAATATACTTAATAATGTATATTATACAATTTTATACATCATATTAATAAAAAAAACCTACCTATCTTTACTTTACAAAATATATGTATAATAATAAAAAAAATTATAACAATATAATACTTTGTCTTATAAATCTTATAATAGTAATACTTAATGAGAGTATAACGATAGTCTTTCAACATTCCACCTATCAATACAAAAAATATTTATTTAAATATAGATACATTCTGTGACATTTTATATCAATTTATTATTATTTACTAAATTATTTCATTATGACTTAGAGTCATAACAACAGCTTTTTCAGTTGTTAAAGGTAGAAAAAAACATTTATATTTAATGTCATTAACACTTATACGCATTAAGTCGGACTGTGATTTAATATCTACAATAACAGAGCCAATAACTGATGATTCAAATGGAACACAAAAAAAATTAAATGATTTAAAAATAAATACATTAAAAAAAATATCTCCATTTTTACATTTTGAAATATGCTTAACTGATGCAATTTCATTTGTAGTTAACATGATATAATTATTTTTGGGAACCTGTTGGGTGGATATTAAATAATTTGTATTAGTAAGTGTTATGGTTTGATAAAAAGTGCAATCTAAATCTTTATTAAAAATGTTATTATCTAGTTCACATTCCTTACCTAATTTATAGGTTTGATTAAAATTAGTATTTTCATGACCAGTGTACATATTATTTACTTTTTCTAGTATTCTATTAGTAGCTTCTTGTAATGGGAACCGTGAATGAGAAATACTTTTTTTTATAAGCCCTAAGTAATTTTCAAATTTATAAGCACTGAAATTATCTAAACAGCCATGTATTTTAGTATAAAATGGAAGATGAATTAAGTTGTGAATGTTATGGGTAACAAAATGTGCCCCATAAATTATTCTAAATTCTTTAACAAAATCGATGAGTAAATTATATGCAATATCATTCTTAATTAAACATAGGCCTGGGGTAACCAAAATTTTTATTGCTCCATGTAATTTAATGAAATTTAAATATAATTGTTTTTTAAGTCTTCCCTTTAATACAACAGGACCGGTAAACAATAAAAAGGTTCGGAACTCATTTGCTTTCCAATATTCTATGTCATTTAAAGACCTTGGTAACCTGACAAACTCTGATGGGAAGTAATCTTTTAAATTATTGAGCTCTATATTAACAGCATCACATTTTGATGAAGGAATTTTTGTTGACTGTTTACCCCTCACCCAAAATTTCAGTAGACGTTTCATTGCTCCTAGACAGACAGCATGCATGTAATCGATTGGTACAGCTTTAATCATGTCAATTGGTAAACGCTCTAAAGGACAATAACCTTTGTGATACTCATCATCACTTTTAGCTCTAAAACTAGTATCTGTTCGCAATGGGGCGTTAACTTCCAAAAATGTCATTCTATGTTCTCTATACTCACCCTCCACTATACATGTATTACATCCAAAACGAGCATTATGACCTCTGACATTAAGCAAAAAGGCCTTTGCGGGAGAATCACAAATTATTTGTTTTAAATGTATACTTATTACTTTATTATCAAAACTCATTCCATTATTAACCAGTTCTATAGCTTCATTTAAAAACAAATTCAAAAAATCCTCTATAGATTCTGGCTTTTTATCTGTACTAAAGTATAAACCAACGGCAAAAACTAATTTTGATAACTGAGGCACATTTGTTATTGAACAGAGTATAGGCCAAAATTGCTGTTTAGAACTATGCGCCAAAGGCAATCCATCTATATTAATACTTAAGAAGATTTCATTAATATTTCTTAAACAATGTTTATTAAAGTTTAATATAGTAGATAACATTTTTTTTAAACCTAAGTGAATGTATGTGCCTGGATTTATATTAATTACATTGTGAGATCTAGGGGTATTCATCAAGGTCCTGACATCTTTTGGTAGATCTAATCCCTCAGACCTTAATATATTTAACAAATTATTTACACTGTTTTTTGAAATATTGAAAGCTAACACCCACTGTTGGAGTTTATCTTTAATGCTAAGTTTATTACAAGTAGTATAGTTATTGTTTGATCCTAATGTATCAGTTATTGTATCTAGTTCCAATCCTATCTCTTGTGGTAAATTAGTTTGATCATGAGGTATAGGATTATCAGGTACAGGATTATCAGAAACAAAATTATTGTAGCTACAGTTTTCAACAGCTGTTTCGGATATCTTCATATTGTTAAGAATATCATTATCAGTATTTGAACTAGTTGTTATTATACGTACTTCTTTATCTGATATTTTTGAACTATTTGTAGCAGTAGCACAGTTGAGTCTTTTGAAATGTCGAAGAGACATATTCTCAATTGTTTTGCGCTTTTTGCGAGGAATCTACAAGATGAACATTAAATATTCATTAATAATGAGGTAGGTAAATCTCTAATATTTAGAAATAACAATAAATTTATGTTTTTACAATTGTTTAATGTAATATGTATTAAGACCTTTTTAGTATTAATATTTACAGTAAAAGCTTAATTCATAATATTTCTATCAGCAAAAATATTGTTTTCTTATAATACGATAAAATAGTTAAATCATTGTAGTGGCAGTTATGTTGGGGAATGAGAAGCAATAGACTGCATTTAAAAACAGGAAACAAATCTCCTCCAAATAAAAAAAAATATTTATAATATAGATTGGTACTGTTACATACTGTATAATATATCATACACTCTTGGGACTTGTATAAAATGTTCACTTAAGCAAAAGTTTAACATACCAGCTGAAGCCATTTTTTCATTCTTCAGGCGTTGAGCCCCATGCCTGAACCAATCTTTAACAACTTTTTCAAAAGTATGTTCATCGTTTTGGTATAATTCATATGAAGTTTCTAAGAACACAATTAACAAGTATATTTAAATAGATATAGGTTTAAAAAATTGTAATATCATACTTTTTATGGCTTTCATTATTTGATGATCAACTAATCTAAAATTATTTTTTTGGCCCGTCCAAGAGCATAATGTTGCCAGTTTATTTGTAAACAATTTTGAAAGCACTCTCTTGATTAACTGTTTGGTGTCAGAGCCACCAATAGACTTAATGAAATTATTCTGAAATTAAATGTACAGTAATAAACAACGAATTATATTTAACCAAGTAAATGTGTTTACCAATTTTGAAATGTTCTCATCATTTTTTAATAATGCATCCATATTGATAAGGGATTCTACATCATTCATAGGGAAATAGTTTAAAAATGTAGAATCTAAAGAAGAGGCTTGGATATTTGAATTAGGATTTCTTTTTATGTAGTCTATCACAATATCTAATTTTTTGTCAATTCTAGTAAAAAACATGTTCGTTACATTAAGTAATTGATCCATTTTACCAGAGTCTAATCCATGATTATCCAATTCTAAATCATAAAAATCTTTTAAAAAAATTATTAAAAATACAAGGGTATATTATGTTAAACTCAATTTTAATATACTAGTATTTATAAATTAAAACTTTATAGGTAATACTATTTCTTTAATTGTACACAGTGTTACAAATACATTGTTTTCAAAAGATAAAGTTTAATTTATATACCTAAACATAATATATTACAAAATATATTACCTGCAGGAATGTTTAACAAATCAAAGTTTGACGCAAAACTCTTTGTACCTGAAATTAAAAATAAAATATAAAATAATCATTGATTGACAAATAACATTGATTAATAAATCCAAAAAATATAATAGGATGGATCAGATTTAAATACCTGTTGTGTCAATAATTGTGTTCAATTCATTTCCAGTTAAAGAAGCAGAATTTGAAACGGCTAAAGAAAAATTATAATCATTAATTTAATATAATATATTAAGTATAACAGAATATTCTAAGAATTATAATTATTCAACAACTCACAAGGAAAATGATACATATTATTATTGTCAATTATAGAATTGGCGTCCATGTCATACATTGTTTTCAATGGAGCTAACAAAATTTAAACAAATTATAAAGGAAAACATACATTGGAACATTATATAAAATCATATACAAAATAGGTAGGCAATAGAAAAAAATGTAATTGTACATACATGATACTGAGCATTCAGCTGCACATTCAGCATTGTAAGTCGAAATTAGTTGGTTTTCATTTGGTTTTTTTTTTTTTAATATTTGAATAGATTCATCGTCGCTGCTAGTACCTTGAAAAAATAAAAAATACATAATATTATTAAAAAAAGTAATACAACCACTCTGATTAATAAAAGGAATCCTACAAGGAAAAAAAAGTTTGGGTGCCATTTGGGGGAAGCATGGGGTGCAATCATTGATCATACCCACAAAGTTGTAATATTTCCTCAGAGGCCCAGGGAAAAAAAAAATGCTTAGGGCCAACTTAAACATACTGAATATGGTTCCATTGAAAAAGCTGAAATTTTAATAATCTATAGGTAGGTATTTTAAGATGTTGAATTAAACTTACTATCATTATTATTGTTCGGTAAATCTTCACCGTTATCACTCTGCGATTCAGCTTCTGATGTAAGGAATAACTCTAATTCTTTTGCAGCAGCATCTTGGTATGAGATAATTATAGTAAATCATAAATATAAACTAATACGTACCATCAATTAAGGACTTACAAATTTATATTGATAAAATTATAAATAAAAAAAAATAAGTTAATCAATTATTAAAATTATTTATTTACCAAACTGGCTAATAAGCTTTACTGTGTGAGTAGTCCATTTGGAAGAGGGCTTGGCACCTTTCATAATTATCATGGAAGTTACTCGGTAATCAGGCCATAAACATTTTAAATGATTACTTTTACCTTTTTTTAACCAATTAATTGGAATTATGGAGTATTTATTTTCTGGTTCGAAAAATCCTATTATATACTGAAATAATATTATAACAATTAACAAATAACATAATTTGTACAAAAAAAACCAATATGATGCATGTCAGTAAAATAAAAATATATAATATATCGATGCAACATCGATACCTAATACATATTAAAAATATTAAATATTTTTACTATATATAAATAATAATCTATAGATGCTGATAGAAATATTATAATAAGTTTTGGGTTTTTATCAAAAACTATAATTGGCAAGTATTTATACAAAACTTTAAAATATGTCAAATCATGAATTACCTTTGTTTCCTTATTTATTTGGTCCATATTTAATAATGTTTTGATACTTAAAATTTGATGTTCAATCTAAAATATAAGTATTTAATATGAAATGTGCTATAAAATATATATAATATTATGTACTACAGTGGCGCGCACCCCCGAGTCAGCTCCCCACAGACTAGAGTATTATTTTTTTATTCATGCAATTTCTAAAGTTACCCTGAGATAGGGTTTCTTCGTAGATAGTCATCTAAATGTATTGTTAATATTATATAGAACACATTTTTGAAATTAGAAATAATAGATACCTAATATAAATTAAATTAAATATACTTAAATCAAACAATAGATAATAATATTACAATGTTTAACAAAATAAACCATAGTTTAGCAGAATATAATATTATTGAACATTGTCCTAGCTAGGTAGTTAACTTTGAATGATTTTAAAAAGAATTGTGCCTTAGGATTGATAATATTTTTCAACTGCTATTATAACAACTATTATGAGGAATTTTGTATTAAATTTTCAAGCTTTTTGACTTGATTAAAAACATTATATTAACATTCATAGACAAAAAGCAAAAAAAACTTGAAAATTTAAAATATCCATAAATGGCTCAAAACAAATAAAAATTCAAAATTGATTAATTTTATATTAATTAAGGGACCTGTTTTTTTTGGTCAAAACATTTAGAGTGATCCGATTTCGATAATTGTTTTTTTTTTTAAAAAGAAAATTCTTATTGGGGGGTGCCATGGACTTGGATTTTCAAAACTCTATATTCTTAACCATCCAATATGAATATGACCTATTTTCACAAGCTTTTGTTATTTGTATTATGTTCGTTTTAAGCAACGAAATTAAAAATCGAAGTCCTATGCGCCCTGAAGAAAATTATCATCTTACTAACAAAAAAAAAAAATTAATCTAATCAGACCACTCTACCATACGTGAGGATTTTTCGTGTAAAGCGTGTTTTGAGCAAAAAATTATGCATTTTATTTTTGGTTGGCGGTGCCGTTGACATGTGCACACATGCATTGCGTGCGTAGATTGCAGGTACCCACACACAATCACACTTGGCGGCAGCAACGAAATTGCATATTGCCTAAATATTGAAGACACGTGGGCCCTTTAAATATAATTTATTGAACCACTCCCCCCTCCTAACAAGAATAAATCCTGGTTGGGCCACTGATGTACTTACTATAAAAGTGAATATGAATATGATGATATGTATACTTACATGATGACAGATTTGAACTTTCAAAAGTTGTACCTACATCCAAATTAAATAAATACAGGAACAAAGTACCTGCACACAATATAGGTAACGAGGAACACAGTAATATTTTGAAGACGTAGTATTTAAGAAGTAGGTAGGTACTTATTAAATGTAGCCGTCGAGTTTTTAAAAATTTAAAAAATAATTACAAATAATGTTAACAAGACAATATTATAATAAATTCACTGCAAACAATGGATTGGCGGCAATCGGTTAAAATAACGACTATAGTCGCATCGCCGGCGAACGATAAATGATTATAATATGTTTTGACATTTGACGGTTAATATTTTTATTATGCGCATAATGGATATTATATATATATAATATAGCTATATCTAGCGCTTTGGTGGCTATTAATAATAATTAAATAATAAATTTGTCATTTTTAAACATCCCATAGATGTTATTATTGACATCAGTTTTTACCCTAGAACAATTAAACAATTTAACAGTTTTTACTGTTCTAAAAAACATCGATGATACATTATACAGATGTTTTTATTTGAAGTAAATTTCATATAATTTAATATCCTAATATTATTGTTAAATAGATGTTATTGTTAAATGTTATATCGACATCTTTCAATAGATATCTATAGGATGGATAAGTTGATCTATTATACAATTGTTGATGTTATTTGTAAAAGTTAAAATAAACAAAATATTTAACATCTTATTATTGTAAAATAGATCATTTTTCAGGATGTTATATTCTTGGACATCTATAGGAGGTTTTGGTTGATGCATGGTACAGTGGGTAGTAGATTAATAGCTAATAAACTATGTACTAAGTATAAGATTAAAGTTTTAGGAAAACCTATTAAAACTTTAAATGAATAAAATGTTCTTAATAACACATTGAAGTGTACCTTTATGCGTTTTATTTTCTAACACATTTCCAAAGCCAAAATGGTATACACGCAAGTTTCACATTATACGTACATTTAGCAACCGTATAAAAAAAGATATATCTACTGCTATAAAATAAATAGAAGTAGTATTTAACATAAGATTTAATTTTGAAATTTTCCAGCACACTTGAACATTTTCTGAACATCAATGACAACAATTTTTAAAAAATTAAAGGATATTCTTAACAAAAAATTACTTTGGTTAATTTATGTTAATTCGATTATAATTACTGTTGAGAATATTTTAAAGTCATAGATAACAACCATGGTATAAATAAGTGAATAATAAATAAGTGATTTTTATAGGGTATCAGATAATACACGGAGTTAAACATTTATTAAAATATATTTAATGTTTAGGAAATATTTATCGTAGAAATTCAAATGTACTGAACGATAATTTTGTTCCCCTGAATGATTCATTTGGACACGTCCTCGCAATTTGAATTCCTAATTGAAAATCGTTTGGTAAATCGTATAATTGCCTCCCAAATGAACACGTTATATTATGTAATGAAACAGGTGATATCAGAACGGAAGTACGACTGTCCCTTTTATATAATATATACAATTTAAATTATACACACCATAAATTAACATTAGATGAAGGTGTATAATTTCAAATTTACATTATATATTAAGGTTTTCAACATCGACTGGGTACTAATTTTAGTAGTTCTCACTCCAGAGCGTACCTATTATTTAATAACTATTAATAAATAAATATACTAACGAACAGCGTATAAATGTATATTAAAAAAAATCTATTGAACCACGCTACACAATGATTAAATAACATTCAGCTACGTGTACAAAATAATAAACGATTTATTTCTAATGTATATTCGTCGTCAAAAGGCTTCGACCTCGTTGCTGAATGACCCTATAAGGACGCCAACAGTCTTCGGAACGCAGTAAACGTATTACATAATACGTACAATCATTTCGTACGTAAATTATATCTAGTCAAAATATTGTATTGTAGGCGGAAACAAAATATATTGTAAATACTTAAGAAATGAAATAACAATTTAATCATTATACCATATGATAAGACGTGTTGTAATGTGAATATCGAGCACATATACTTTATTAACCAAAATATACTTTAATCAAAATCATAAATAAATATAACCAAGTGGCTCGGATCGAGCCACGTGATTGAAAGTAAGCAACAGCCGCTGCCACCAGTACTCGGATGGGTGACCAACCGGGTATTAAGTGTGCAAAAACCTTGCCAAACATACACTTGTTGCCAACCAACCATACCAACTATACCTACCATACCAATCGTTACAACCGTACCAACCGTTTCAACCGTACCCCTACATTTGGCTATAGTTACTGAGCTCTAGACCAATAAAAAAAAAAAAAAAATTATAACTTATTTCAAATTCAAATGTTTTAGATATTTTAGGATTTAAATTATTACTGTGGTGGTATTCTATTAAGCTACTCCAATCTTTGTAGTGTTATACATAACGTTGTAGATCTACCACGACAAACACAATTATAACCTGTATACATTCAGTGTGCAGTCCAACTAATTCTACACATAACACCCACAGTCCACATAATATTATTTTCTACTCGAAAATGGAAAATATTAGACGTGACATATACATTAATTTACCGTAGTTAAGTTTCGTTTCACAAAAGTAAATTACAACGACTGCCAACCTCAATGTAAGTCCTTATTGATAATAGTATTATCGTTGACGGCAGTGTAACGGCTTGTTACGTTGTCTCGTTCTGTGGCGTGCGTTTGTCATTTGTACGTGTTTATTAAATTGCTGTTGTCACAAAGCTGATGGCGTAGAATTTTCAGAATGTACTTTTAACTATATAGTCTTGTCAATAGATATGGATAACTAAGTAAAGGGTCAGTGTTGGGAAAGTGTGGAAGCAGCCAAGCAGGTGACCAAGACGAATTCTAAGAAGGCGTTTCGGTCCGTAAAGACCTGGACAACTGCAATAATAATATACACAACTGTTATTAAATAATATTTATTTATCTTAATTTTGATTTAATAATAATAAGTTATATAGTAGGTAGGTACTAATGCTGTGGTGATGAGTAAAATATTTATTTTAATATGTATACTTGTTAAGTATGTATAATAACTACTAGGTATATAGAGTTAAATCATATAAATCTGATGACCTCCTGTAATGCATCTATCTCATAAGCCTCGATAATAAAGAAAATTTTGCAGGCTCGACTCGACTACTATTTAAACGATAAAAATTCCAAGAATTTTCTGTATAAGAGAGGTGATGTTACATGACGTGGTGCAAGCCAACGGTCTTAGGGTCCAAGATTAAATCTTACATCCTAAAGGTATCTCCATAGTATATATTATTCTGCTGGTGGGTTGTTTGCTACGGTTTAAGTAGTATTAGGATCAGTTTTTATAATAAACGTGGAATATAATTATAATTTATTTACAAATATGGTGAAATATGATATAAAATAGTTATAAATCCTTTACATTTTATTTTAAAAACTAACGTAACACTAATGGGTTTTAAAATACATAAATATATCATTTATGTAAATTACGTTTACATAGTATGAAATATAATATATTATATGCTTACACAAAATAGTAATATACAATTTAAAAAAACAATTATTTTTCTTGTTTATACAATTCTGGATTATTGAGCAGAAAAATGTATTAAATAGGTTTATAAAAAAACTAATAATTAATTAGTTTAAGCCACTAAATTAAATATACACATGCGCGTGCGCAAAATATGACAACTTAAAAATCCGTTACAGTAGCATAAAATGTAATAACAACGCGTTTAGATTTACAACAAATTATTGACAACGGTTTTAATTCAGGAAGAAAAAAGCACCATTATCTTCAAAATCATTATTATATTATATTGTGTAACAAAATCACTATAGGTATTAATGGTATTATACGTTTTTGATGACGTTGATATAGTTAATTTTACTATCAGTGGTTGACTGTTATTATATCAAATATTTATATTTTAATGTGTATGATGTTTTGCCACGACCGTCTGTGAAATAAAATATATGAATTAATTTCAAGTGTTTATCGTACAAAAATAGCAATTAAGAATGATAATATTACGCCATTCGTTATAACTTATAATAATATAGTACTAGGTAGTAGGTATGTAATCATTTACATGTAAAAGTACAACACATATTAATGGAATAAAGTTTTTTTTTTTTTTTACTGCGTGTATTTTTCTAGTAGTAATACAAATATCGTATTGAAATTATTACTAAGCTAGAGCAGTTTAAGATGTGTGGTGAAACAAAAACAAAATCGCCATTAAAAAAAGTAAAACGTATCTTAAAAAGTCGTTTAAATATCGATTTTACCAATGTCTGCCTTCTTTGCGTAAGCCCGTCCTTTGTTTTTCGTGTTCAGAGCATCTAGTAATACGACAACGTATCAAACTACTATAAGGTAAAGACCAACAATCAATCGTAGGATAAAGCTGTTCGTCAAGTCCTACAATTACTTCCGGAAAATGTCAGAACTGCAGTCGCAGTCGTACAATAATATACCCGGAAAACAATTCCGTCGTCGGATTTCAATGAAACTATTTTTGAGTTTATCACACTATTCATTGTTCTTATTATTATTATTCTTATGCAAACCCGGTACAATATAATATTTACTGTTACGGTCGGTGGCACTAATTTTTAATAGAATCTAGACGCCGATGACGTGGCTGCTGTCTGCCATCGGCGTGAGCATATGACGATGCGTTCAAACGTTTCGCGTGCCGTCGGTTCGAATGACAAAATTAATCGGTCACGCGGCGTTTCGTATATGCAATTCACGTACACAACGCATTCGAATTATTATTATTATCATTATAATAATTATTTATTAGTATCGAGGACGGCGGCAGCAATAATAATAATTGCAACGTTACCGCCATCGAGTCAATGATCAAATGTCGCGTGTATACAGACGAAGATGAAAGAGGTGGTGCGGACTTGTCAACCATTCCTACGCACCACAAATATAATACCGTCGTATGATGCCTTCCTGAAATCACCATTGAAACCGAAGCACGATAATGTTTAATAAATAAAATGTCAAAAATGTATATTATTATATACATTTATTTTGTACTTACTCTATAATTGATATACTTTAAAATTATTAATTTCTCGAATACAAATCGAATGTCAAAATATGATTGGGAATAAAATGAATATATTATATATATTATAATATTATGTATCATATTTGTATTTATTTTTTTCCCAAAAAATATGTGCTCACGATAAAACGTTATGCTTTTAAAAATAGTGTTTTTCGTGCACATTACTATTATAATATTATTACTATAATATAGTTATGTTTTAATATTATATAAATAAAATATATTATGCTATTCGTTAAATTTTTTTAAAATCTTGACTTCAACAGATAATACGGCTGTTTATACAGTAAACTGTAGCTTGTGCATAGATACTTTAAAATGTATTAGATGCTTGAGTATTAAGTATTAATCATAAACTGTGTCACTAACGTGTTCTGAGCTCAAGCATTGGCCGACGTCACTAGTTCTCGAATGGGTGACCACTCGCGTTATTAGTGACGATTCCTCACCCCCACATACACGTGTACCTCAACCTACAAAATTGCTAGCCTATGCTTAAGATCAATAAAAAAAAAACATAAATCAAAATGGACACCACCAAAATAAACAGTTAATTCGTCATTATGTACAAAACACAAAATGTATTTACTTGCATTGTAGAATTATTTAAAAATTAAAAATTACAACTTTTTCTGTTTTTTTTTTTTTAAAGTTTCATTTGGTAATTTAAACCTTTATTATTTAAACATTTCTTTTGACCTCTATTTGTAACTGATATACTATTATATTTTATTTTTCTGAACCAAAAATCGTTAATTATATTTAATTATTTAAGTTTAAACAAAATGTAAGGTAATATTTAAAACAACATTTCCTTTTTATCGATTCAGCTACAGTTTTTTTTAATCCTTTTGAGCTGTATATGTAAACATATGATATTCACTGTGTGGAAATGCAATGAAAAATAAACTTAACGTTTGAAAACCGATAAAAAAATAACAATATGTTTACATATACTTTATGCAAAAATGCTAATAAAATCATGTACGCATATATCCCGTAGTAGTCTGCAAACACCATTCAGACAATATCAAAGGAATAAACATAAATTATCATAAACTTATCCATTTTAGAGATTAAATCAACTACATTTAAAAATAGATTTATCAAGTTTGAAATGGGAATTGATTAAATTAGTTGCAGAACTATTCATGTTTCGAAAATTAATCAAGAAGTTGAATATAATATGACAAAGAATTAATGCCTAAAATAAATAAAATTAAATAAAATTAAGTCGCAAAATAAAGAAATACTATACCATTCCATAACATCGCCTAACGTAATTAAATTTGGAGGGTGATTGATTCAATAAACAAATCAATAAAGCCATCTAATATTAATATAATTATTAATTAAGTTAAATTATGGTTGAAAACTTGAAACCCTGTCACGTAGGTTATATTAAGTTTCATTTAAAATGTTTCAAAAAAAAAAATAATAATAATAACAATTTCTAAACATTTATGAATAATATTTAAATGTTATTTAATGAATGTATTTCATTCAAGTCTTAAATTATGCTTAATTTGAATAGTTTATTTTAATTTAATTTTTTTATTATATTTAATGAATGTAATAGTTATACAATTATATTTGAATATTTCCACCGTGTTCATTATTCAAATATAAAAGTCTATAGACTTAACTTAAAATAGTCCGTTATCTGCAGTTAAAGGTAATGTATTATTCTAAACATTGTAAATTTAATATTATGTGTAAAAAATTATGATTATATTTTTCGTTTTATTTTTTTGTCAAATTATTATTACTCAGATAGAAATTTGTTATATAAAAATTATTTTGAAGATTTATTTTTTAAAGAGTGCAGATCTCATTAAATAAATAAAATATTATAATTTTAATGTGCATTTAAAAGGATGACTAAATAGTTTTTTTTTAATATTCTCTTAAAAACCACTAAAATATTCTTTTAATATTCCCTTCGTAACTTAATATGGACTCTTATTTAATTTAACCATATTAAATATGGTTGTATCAAAATTACCTTAGTACAAAACTTCTTTTATAGCACATCGGGGTATACTGTTATTAATATAATATAATTTTGAATGAAACATGAGACATGAAATAATGAACTATTTACAAAAATATTTTGGAATGTTTTAAACAAAAACAAATTTATAACATCTACCTATGTATAAGAATTTGTTACTAAAGTTAGGTTTTTTGAACGGCGTATAGTAATATAATATATACTTTTTTTATAATATATTTTCGTATCAACAAAATATGCATACTTTTTATGTTATAAAGTTTTTTTTAGATTCTTTAAATTATGATTTGTTGACATTTTTACTCGCATTACTCTGTATACATCTAAAAAAAAATAAATACTTTCACGTAAAATGTGTACAATAATCAAACATCCAAAAGTTATATATTTGAAATATTTTAATTTAAAATTACTTCATTTGTAAGTAAAATATAAATAAACTACTTAATAATCAAAAGCATATAATTTTAATCGACAATCGTAAATGGTATAATGATGAAAGTAAATTATAACTTACAGAACTTGTGCTGCGTTTTCATAAAATGAATTTAAAATAACAAATCTCATTGTAATCTGTGTAAAACCAATTTATTTTTCACTACTCTCAGATCTTAGGATACATTATGTTAAGGCACTGGTGCACTACAAAGTATACATTTATACACCAAATTGTTATTTTTTTCCCTTTAAATAAAATTAAAACGTTTATTTAAGTGTACCTCGATATTATATTATAATACTTAATACTAAAGTATAATACAACTTTATCGGTATAGATAATACCCGCGTATCTATCAAATCTCCTCAATAAATTATATAAATACGTATATTCTTGATAAGTGAGATGACATTTCGTTGTATTAAATAATATAAAATATAATATTACTATGAAAACGTTGGTAGGTACCTGGTACCTACTGCAAATAAGATATGTTCCGTTATAGTTGTTATGTTTTAAAAAGAAAGACAAGGCAGAAGACCACGGAACAGACTAAAAGAAGAAATATAAAAGAGTTAAAATATGATGGCTCAAGATGTTGATTGCGAATCATAAAAAAAACCCTAGTGATCTTTTGGTTTCCTCTGCATAAAATCGGTCGACTGGATGAGAAACACGAACATTTCTTTCGCAAAATCGTATACCAGCGAATTACAAGCTTCCATTGTCTTGGTATATTACGAGAGAATGAAGAGTCACAGTCACCACTCACCAACCATAAACAAAAGCTGCAATGAATATAAACGATCTGATGAAAAGTTTATTTTGACCCAATACAATTTAAACTATTCGATAAAAATGTGAATAATAAGAAGGAAGTAAATATCGAAGGAAAATTAATGTTATGGACCACTCAGATTTTCCATATTTTGTTTTCAGTGTCACGTACTTATAATGTTAGCACATTAGTATAAAAGTTAGCATACAGAGTATGATTATTATTGCAAAATAATTGAATGCATAGTCATATAATATTATGTAAAACAAAACGTCTGTGCAATATACGGTATTGATTTGTAATGGTTTAACCTGGGAAGAAGTTTTCACTAATATTAAGGCTGATTTACTGTCAATTAAAATCTGGCTAAAGAAAAACAACCTATTTTTTAATCTAGATAAATCAGCCATACTACTTCACTCCCCATCTGAATGTACCCTACCTACTTTAAATGAACTAAAAATTCATGAATGTAAAACTTTATTATTAAATCACTGGCAGTGTAAATCGGTTTCTATTGTCAAAAATTACAAATACTTAGGTATCAAAATGTGTCATGATATGAAATGGAAAAATCAAATTGTTAATACTACCAATAAGTTGAGAAAGATGATTTTCATCATGAAATCTCTACGTGAAATACTAGATTGTAATGACATAAAACTTATATACTTAACTCTCTTTGAACCTTTAATCGCATATGGCATAATTGGTTGGGGTAGCGCCTATGATAATGTGCTATCACGACTTCAAAAATGCCAAAATACTATTATTAAAGTTGCTTGTAACAAAAAATGGAGATATCCTACAAAACAATTATTTGAAGAATTTAATGTACTTAATATAAATAAGCTATATATAAAAACCTGTACCATTTTCCTAAAAAAACATAACATGTTATCCCCTGTAAATCACAAAGTCAACACTAGATATGCTACTAATAACTATTCGCTAAAATTTCCAAAAAAAGCTGGATGTCGTAAAGTGTATGATTTTGTTGGGACACATATACATAATATAATGCCCAAAGAAGTGGCTAATATGTCTCTTTCTATTTTCAAAAAATACATTACCCATTGGCTTCACCATGAATACGATGCTACAATATTGAAGTTTCAGGATTAATTTGTTTTTTACACTACCATTGTCTGTTTCAAACTTATATTACTGTTTTTGTGTTATTTTTTTAACATGTATTTGAGTAGCTATTTAAGGAGAAAATGATAAATGTAAATGTGTTGTAGGTATATAAGATAACTCCTAGGCCTCCACACGAGTTTTACTCAGTAGTAATCATTACCGATATTAAATAAAATAAAAAAAAATAAAAATAAAAATAAATAAATAATATCAATTATTATTCGAATGAAGAAACGTCATACAAACAGATTTAATGTCCGTAAAAAACATATTATAAGCACTCTTTATTTTAACATTGTTATCGGCAGGTGTTTTTTTATAATCATGTTGTATCAATATATATTTATATGTTAAGTGAATAACACTTAAACTACAGACATACATACGAAGTATGATATTAAATGAAATATTAATAATTATAAAACCTATGACTCTATACTTTACGACAGCCTGGAGTTTGATCGAATTTCTTCGTGACCGAGTCCTAATAATCTGTTTCTTTTCATTTTTTTTCTGTCAAAATCACCGTAACTTTGATTCATTCATTTTTTAGTTGTTCAACTTTTATTACGCTCTTGCTACTAGCTGCTGTTCTATTGAATATTATGCTTCACGTTTATGTTTTATCTTGTTTGGAGTTCATTTTATAAAACTAAAATAATTAAATGAAAAATAAGAAAGAACACTATGTTTGAATGCAATTAAAACGTATACGTAATTACTACATTATCAGTATAATATGTATTTATACTATAAATAGGTAATTACGTATTATAACTATATACTAATACAAATATTTATTGATAGAATATTACTCTTTTTAATATTTAATGCGTACGTTAAAAAAAAAAATTAGAACATAAATATAATTGTTTACTTTACACTAATTTATTAATCTTTAGGATAAAAAATACAATTTTAAATTTGTTCAGCTTACTCGCATTTAGTATAATAATACTATTTTCGTTTCATATTTCTATAAGAATTTTATTTTAAATATGATGATTTCATAACTAATCAGTTTGTGAAGAATTTATTTATGTACGCACACAATTTTAAAAGCTCTAATAAATATGTTGAGTTATTATAATCAACAGTTATTGATTTATTTAGGATTTTATTTCACAATTTATAGCTATATAAATTTTAATTGAACCCATATATGCATGATATTATAAGAACAATAAAAATAATTTTAAAATACCTACATCTCTACTCTCTAGTAAGGTGTATTCTCTAAAGCAATACTTGAATACTAGAAACATTTTATAATTTTATTTCTATTGCGTTTTACATAATATTATATGAACATTCCCGCACAATAGTTGTACTTTGATAATTAACATAATATAGTTGATTTATTAGCCACTAGGTATGTATTTAAATAATTCACGATAGTCGTTACTTAACAATTATTAATTTATAATTCTATAATTCTTGTAACAAAAAAAAAATGCGGGGTTATAATAATTATTAATACTGTTGCATGTTCTTAATTAAACAGTTTAAAAACAACTTTATTAAAAGTTAGTAAGGATTATAATACATAATATATATTTAAGTACTTATTAATAATTATAATTAACAGACATATAACAATAATTACTATAATGAATATATATTACCGAAATGCGTGATTCTGCTGTAGCATCGTAATATTGTACACTGCAGCGACACAATAGCCGATCAAAAAGTGATTTTGAAATTATACGTATATGTACCTACACTGACAAGGTTAGCATCAGTTTTGACATCCGTGATTGTTATGGCTATATCAAGGTTAGCTATAAAATTATTTTTATTAAGTCATAAACATGTTGTGATCACTAATCAAGCGTTTATTATTTTTGTTTTTTGACCTTAAATTGAGCACAATTCTTTTCGTCTAAAAGTCATACACCCGGGCGTCGGGGCACGTCGAGGTAGATGAATTATTTTTGAAAAATATAATATATCAGTACATATAGTAGGATAAGGACGGGATTAGATTTGGGTTTGGAAAGAGTGAACTTTTGAAGCAATGGCCGCTGGCTGGGTGGGTGTAGTGGAAAGGGTTTGACAGTGGTAAAAATTTACCTCGAGAAAAGTTGGTTCGGCTCTCCACGCAGTTCACACAGTTCTGTGTGTGTAGCTGGCAAACTGAAAACTTTTCAGAGACAGGTCGCAAAACCGTATCCGTATTACCTTCCATTCTATGTAATTTGACATTAATATTTTTTTCACAACTCTCTGTCCAACCTCGAGAAATGATTTGTGAACTATTTAGATTTCAGTTACACAAATTCATTCATATTCTTCTCTAAACGTCGTAGAAGTATCATGGCGTTGGTTGAACGATTTTTGAAACAAATCAAAGTGACCAGTTCTAATATTTTTTTGTTTAACTCGCAACAACATTAATATTTGCAATCATGAATGCAATGATTGTGTTTATTGAAATATTTATTGAAAACTTAAAACTCTGTACCATAATTATCTTAGGTAAGCATATTATGATTACGATTAAATAACGACAGAAATTTCACATTTACCCGTATCGCGGTGAAACACGTCTATACGCTTAAGAATATAATATTATAATATATATTTCGAAAAATCGTCTTAAGATTTATCATATTATACATAATACTCTAAATTTTATCGTTAACACTAAACGAAAAGGGTCTAGTACAAATTGCCTCCCAATGCGCAGATAGTAAATATATAAGTTATTCCAAAAATGTAGGCTAAAAAATATAAGCCTAAACAATGTTATAAAAAAAACATTTTTTATTACCTAACTAATTACATTATCATATATTTTTTTATTGATTAATTATTATACTATTCTTTTTAATATAATTGTCTAGCTATTATTTTTATAAATTTATATATAATATATACCTAACTTAAGACTGATATTTTTAATAATAACAAAACATCTTTTTATTCATTCTATGTATCTATAGTTTAAAGTTCTTCCTAATCTTGACTATGATAAAATAGAAAAATATCTATATCTATATATTATATAATATCATATATTATGTTCATTTACACAAATTATTATGTTACTATAAACTTAATTTTCATAATTATAGCATATATACATATGATATGTGTGTACTTACATGGTGTATTATAGTAAAGTTTATGATCCATTACTTAGTTATATGCGAGAGGTACCTAACTAGTGTGAAAACTATTGGGTGGCAATCCGTATACATATAAATATAAAATTATGAACTACCTGATCATCGGAGGCAGCTAGTTTATAATAACATTTTTACTTATGATTAGGATGGGTGGCAATTCGTATACTTTCGGAAGCAACTATAAGCACAGTACATATTATAGTAGGTAGTAGGTACCTAATATGTGTGAATTAAATTCAAAAAATATTTAACTTTTATATGAAATAAATAATGTGGGTCTTAATATAATGTCCTATAAAATGAATATATTCGTTTGAAAATATATAGCCAACTAGTTGCTTACAAATTAATATTTAAGTTAATAGACATTTTAATGGAATACCTTTTTTTTTACTAAATGTATTGTATATTCTACCAATGCGATGGGAACAATTATAATCAAATACATTTTATGTTATGACCTGTGTCTTAAAAATACAAACAATATACTTACCAATACGTAGAATACATTTTAATTTATCTAAGAATATATTTTGTATATTAAGAAATAGCGACAATATTTCAAACCATTTGGAACATAATATAATACTATAATGTTATAGTTGAGAACATATTTTGGATTGGTTTATCGATTTTTTTAACAGTTCATAACATTTCTGAAAATATTTGAAATTTGCTTTATTTAACACAATATTGGATTCTATACTGTTACTTCCTAATAAAGATAATAGGTAAGTATAACAATAATATTTTATTATATTTCCTGGAATAGAAATTTTGATAAGCATTTTTTACTACATTCCGGAGGACATAGTTGTTCCCAACAAATGTGCGGTGTATCGGCAGGACTTCGGGTATCGTCTGTAAAAACATAATTGATTACGATGAAGAAAAATTATGAAAAATAATATCACAACAATTCAAAAGAAAAAATAAACCGCTTAAATCTGGTTTTCCGAAAAGTTTGATTTTTGTAGTCGCCCCTCGACAATCATATCATTACATTCTTTTCCCTATAGAGCTACGGCCTCAAGATTTTTCTGCAGTATTATTTTTCTCCAGTTCCCCTTGCCACCAACCCCTCTCATCCCCTACTACCCACTCACCATCTCGTGACCAAGAGTTACCCGGCTTGGTTCTCAAAAGGATTCCGTGCGTGCACAGTCGTGTTTGAAATTCGCAACGTTCGTGTAATCCTCGGATGGTATATGGGTTAACGTGCAATTGTGTGGAAACTATGCACGCTACAACAGCCATAATATAGTCTACACTAAATCTCATATATATATATATAAATTATTATTATTAACATACACATATGTGTACAATATAATGTCAAATATACGATTTGCGGATCGTCAAAACGCTGCGTATGTTATTGTTGTCTATATCGTATATTATATATAGGTAAATAATACATATCATAGATCGTACACATAATAATATCACTATATTATAATATAACAGTGTATCAAAATGTACACACAACACACACGTCTGTAACATTGGTGTAGGTATTTACAATCGGGGTAGTGGCTATCCAAGGTTGAAGGTTTATGATTTTGATATTTATCAAACTTAAAATTACGTATGATCTGTTAATTATTAGTATATTATGTAGCACGCGCAATTTGCAGTTAATAATTTTTTACGCATATAATATACAAGCGATACATAGGAGTACTATAATGATACTATAACGTTACAGTGAATATTTTTTTTAGTTATATTATACTTTTTATCTGAATGCATTTATAACTATTTACTTTGTAATTTCAGTTAAATTATTATTTTTTCGACAAAAACAATACATTTATTATGTGTATCGATGCATATAATATTATGCATGTATAGATCGATCAAAAAAATGTAATCTTTTTGCAAGGTGTACCTATATCGTACATAGAAATATATAAAAGTAAAAAAAAAAAGTTTTTTTAAATTTAATTTTACATTAAGTTTGCGTTTCAAAAGGTATAATATTACGATAAATTGTTGTTAATGTATTCATGCAATAAATGGTAAGAAATAAGAATCAATCTTTAGAAAAATAATAACACAATTTGATTATTATTGTTATATTTTATATAATATAAATTCCGTTATTCTAAATATTAATAACAGTAGCTTTAAATATAAAATATTAATAATATTATATTTATTAAAATAAAAAAAGTTTTGTATACAAACTCTTATTTTACTTCGTTTCATTTATCCGGGTACAAAGTATTCGCATAAATCTAACGTCATATCAAGTACAAAAAATAATAATAACAAAACAAACTTCGCTAGTATTTTTTTATTTTATTTTTTATTATTTTTTTTTAATAAGATTGAGAACACAGATTTGTTTATACATTGACAAAATAGACTAAAAGTACTCTGTTATTAAATTATAACTAACGTAATTTATAAACGAAAAAAGTAACTCCACGATATCGCCATTAGTTATCTACAGCATTACTTACAATTTATTTGAATTTACATGTATAATTTACATTTCGAGTATTTTTTTTGTTTTATAATTTACATAATTGCACAGCGCACAGTGTGCATTGTTTCGGAAAACCCATTCGAGTAGATGAGAAAGTGATAATAATGAAAATAAAACCATTGCTATATAAGTCGTACCCAACAAAAAGTTCTGTATTTGAGATGAAACTTACTACTCACGAACCATTCAAAAAGTCTTAGATGTTAATTTAAATTTTAGTGGAATTTTCAGCTTAAGATTTCCATTGAAATATAAATTCACCACGATCAATGGGACACAAAAATACTGGTGTTAAATTTGAATACTCCTAATCATTTAGAATACATAAAACCAACCGCGTTCTAGATTGTTAAAAGTTAAAATCTGTAGAACAACAGAATATATTTTCTAGTGTCTTAACAGTATAAAAATATGTTAATCTATCAATTTATTATACTCCTGTATCACATTGCATTGAACAATAGCTGTGTAGCACATGGACAACGTGCCGTGAAATATGCTGTCCTGCTTATCATGTAATGTTATATTGATGTCTACGAATGTTCTAGATTTCTATACATGAAATACGCATTTATTTTTAATAACAACAACGCGTTTGAGCATAATATTATATTATTATAACAGTATTGAACACTAACTATCGATTGGTAATAATTCGTCAACTAAAATTGTTTTTTATTTCATATAAAAACGTAGATACTTCGTAGAAAAAAAAAAATTAAATGCATAAACTCGTCAAAAAATATCAAACGCATTATTTGCCCGGCTGAGTGAAACAAATTACGAACTGCAAATAATTAATACGACATAACAGTGTACATCAAAATATGTAGGTAGGCACCACTCCAATTTATACAAACAACAAAAAAAATTATAAAATAAAATGTGATGATAAACGTACATATAACTCGTCGTACAGTTTATTGGTACCTACCTATATTATTATTATTATACAAACCAAACGTGCCGTTATTTTGCATATAAATTTAAAACGTCCACTTGTACACAAAACTGATTACATTATTATCATGATAATATTATAAATAATAATATCTGTATAGTAATTATTTCATCACTCCGATGAACATTGGCTATTATATTAATACTATTATTATTATTATTATTATTATTATTATTATTAACGCCGAGTACGACGGCGCATTGTGTATGCAAAACACCTACATGCATGCATTCAGCTGAACGCAAAAACGGAATAATATAAATCACGTCGGCACCATATTATTATTACACAATGATATTATTATTATTATGGCGTATAGGTACTCGTTGGAGTCATTCGTATTTTTTTGATTGTGGCCCCAGCACACAATACATACGGTTATTATATTATTATTTCGTATAATAACGTTCGACTTAAACTCCCGTCGCGTTCATGTGTCATGTTGCGGCGAGACCATAATACATATTCTATCATAAATGATGTATGTGCTTTACCGAGTTGGTGTTGTACCCGGTACTTAGGTGATGACGGATTTATTGCTGTAACCATAATAGTAATGACATTACATTGTGTTTTAGATATTGTGTTACAGGCACACACAGGTATTATTTTTCTATGGGTACCCATCATACTTAAACATGATACTGTGGATAGGTGACATATATTCAGTCGGTTAATTGTTTCATTTTTATAAGTTGTGCATCAAAAATGACGTACATTGAACGTGTGACGAAAGTAAAATTTCTGAAATTTAATATCAGCTGTAGGAAATGTAATTAATATAATACACGTATTATTTCCATATCCGTTATAAACTCCGTTATTTAAAAAAATATATTTCTATCCTTGGAATCCTCGGTCGAATGCATTGCAAGACCCATTCTGTGCAGTTTGTGTGCATAGTAATATAATAATAATAATATCTATATGTACGTTCATCACTCGACGTATATTTATCTTCCGATTATTTTGTTTGCATAATGTTTCAATTGTTTTATTTCCGCTCACCCGTCTGGTTCGCTAATGCAATTCACTGCATATATAATGTGCATTGTGAAATCACTGCACGTCGATGGTTATACCTATAATATGTACGCGTGGAATTAAATTAAATCTGGCCGTATGTACATCAAACGCCCATACTTATCTATCCCGAACAACTAGCTCGAAATCATAACAATATTAGAGCTGATAAATGAATATGCCCAAAATCGTATTAAGGTCGATGCATACGCAATATTATAACAGTATTATCCATCTATAAAATAATATTATTATTATAGCGCACGAGCCGCGGTAAACAACAGTTTCCAGTAAGCGTTGCAATCGTGAACGAAATTCCTCATTTAAAACATGGTACCTGCATCATGTTATAAGTATTGTAGGGCTGTGATTTTTAGGCAATGTCATTTTTTTGTGTGTCATTACACGCAGCTCTAGGTAAAAATTTGTTTTAAATGGTACTGATTACTTTAAACTTATTTTTAATTGGAATTTTTGACAAATTTTATGATGATTTTAGGTAATTGTTAAAGTTAGTTTGTACACTTTTAACAATTTATTTTCTTAGCAAACTCAAATTGTCGCACAAGATGAATTGTTCTAATAAAATCAAACACTGGTAGAGACTAGAGGAATATATTTAAATAGTGATACAAAATACACCCTGACTACCTTTTTCATAACTACAAATAATATTAAAAAGTTGATAAAAAGACTTGTATTTTAGTGTTATCAACTATTTTTTGAAAAAAATTCACCATTATACAACACGTTTGCGATGTATACATTTTTTAACTATAGGAAAATCATTTTTAAAGTATTCGTTTAATTTAGTTTTTAGAAATTCTTATGGCACATCTGAATTTTTTAAGAGGCTTTTTATGATTTAATGTGCCATGAAAATCCTAATCATTTTTACAAAACTATACTATGTGTGTCATTCATCAAAATTATTATTCCTATACATTAAAACGTAAAGTATTATTATTTCCTTCACATTATTGGCACAGAGGTGATTCCTAGATTTCTGCGTTCAATTAAAATAGCATGTACAGCCAATGATATTTTGAAGTTCATTAATTATTTTACGGGCTGTTATATATATCCAACACCGTTTAATGACACAACTATTCAATTTATTTGTACTGGGATTTCAAATGCCCTAATCAATCGTGAACAAAGTTTAGTATATTTCTATAAAATAGCTTAAAAAGTACAAAATATAGTGCACATGTAAGAAAAACTATTTTATCACCTCTTTAACTATTTATGAATATCTATCACGAGAAGGGTGGTCGATGACTGACGAGTGTTGCGTAATATCTAATACACATTTGCTACTGTGTATCTGTTGTACCAATAAGATGGTTTTTCTCATTAATATAAATATTGTATAAAAATGAATGCTAGCTACTCGGTGATACAACAATTACAAGTTATCAATAATTTATATTCTTAAGAAAAAATTGTAAATTGTGAAAAAATATTCTTAAACTTGTAAAAACATAGAAAATATGTCAGAAAATAGATCGGAAGTATAAAATAAAAGTTACATATATTTGAATAATCAGTATCACATAAAACACTTATTCCTCGTGAAGTGCATTTTACAACAATAGAAAAAATATAACATTGCCTCAAAATTCTATAGGCCAATTGCATTATAATAAATAATATATAATAATAATTATTATGACATCAACCAATATCGGCTTTTGGCGAGATTCGTTTCAGAGTGTTAACTAACTATTCACTGCAGCAGGCTATTGTCAATAGCAATGCATTATACAGTATGCCTCCACTATTTGCGTGAGTATGCGTTCGTATTATTTATATGTTTAAGGTAAACCCGTTCATGGAACAATATAAATCAGGGCTGTTTTACCCGGCTAGGGTGTTATGGAAAGTTGACCATGACAGGGAAAAAATACTTTAGATATTGGTGTATTGATAAGAGTATCATCAGGGGTAAGGTCGAATAATATTGCACTTGGGACATAGACAGGTTTGAATTTCACTCGTTCCAGTCTTTGGACAAAAAGCCTATTTATTAGTAAATATCAGTTGACAGTCAGAAGAATAATTTGTATTTTTAAAATGTAACTACGTTTATGGTTTTCACTACAATAATTACATATTTTTTTTTTTTTTTTTTATTAAGCAACTATCCGCGGCGTCTATGGCCATTGGATGTAACAGTACATTATTATCTTAAGTATATTTACATATTACATTAATATTTAAAAAGGTATACAAAGAAATTTAGTATTTAAAACAAGACAAGGTAGTAATAATTAGGAGAAAGGTTAAGTGATTAATATTATTTACAATTTACAGTTTATTTATAAGATTCGTTTGTTTGAGAAATTGTATGATCTTGTGTATATTGTTAGGGTCCGGGTTGAGTGCTTCGGCGAGGTGGTTGGATATTTGGTATAGCCTTCTTTCTTGGTCGTATGCTTTACATTCGGTTAAGATGTGTTTCACAGTAAGGAATGTTCCGCAACATGTGCAAACTGGGGGGTCTTCCTTCTTCATTAAGTAGGAGTGTGTAAGGTGGGTGTGACCAATTCTGAGACGGTTTATAGAGGTCTCATGTTTTCTTGAGATGTTATCTGGGGAAGGATACGGTAGGGTGGATCTCTTTATTTCGTTTAGTTTGGTTGACATTTCATTCCATTCCTTTTGACAATGAAGTAGTGTATCCTTTTTGATGACCCTCTTTAAGTCGTTGAGGGAGAAAATGGGTAAGGATAGAGAATTTGGGGATGAGTGAGCGAGTTTGGCGGCTGTATCTGCTAGTTCGTTGCCGTCTATGTTGCAGTGACCAGGGATCCAAGAGTATGTGATGTTTTTGTCCTGTTGTTTTGCTATGTAGTGGGAGTTTTGGATTTTTCTGACGATATCAGACGGGGAATACAGATTTTGGAGGCTGGTAAGTGCGGAGAGGGAGTCACTAAATATTGTAATATTGCTGTCATTTATTTCAGAGATGGTGAACTCGATAGCTTTGAGGATCGCCAGGGTTTCTGCTGTATATATCGAACATTTGTCTGAGAGTTTCCATTGTATTGTAGTCTCATCGCATATGATTGCCATCCCGACTCGCCCTTCGGTGATGGAAGCATCTGTATATATATGAGTTTGTGGGTGGGTGCGTGAGCACAAGTCTCTGAATGCATTCTTGAAAATGT
Source organism: Nasonovia ribisnigri (assembly GCA_027563435.1). Lineage (NCBI taxonomy): Eukaryota > Metazoa > Arthropoda > Insecta > Hemiptera > Aphididae > Nasonovia > Nasonovia ribisnigri. The sequence goes on from JANEHU010000732.1 coordinate 81,496, forward strand.
GAGGACAGGTTGAGTTTTTGGGGAATTGATGTAGGTCTATGTTAATATTCATGCTGGACTGCCATGGGGGACATAGGGGTTTTTCATATGGGATTATATTTTCGAGGTCGTATTTTATGTATGTGTGGTTGAATGTATGTTTAGGGTGATGAATTTGATTTTGGGGGGGATCTTGATATTCTTGCTGCTAATTTGTGGGTTTGTTCTCTCCACCGTACTTCTAGTGAGGGGATTCCAGCAATATTTAAGATGCTTTTGATGGGGCTTGAACGGAAGGCGCCAATGGAGAGTCGGATTCCCGAGTAGTGAATAGTCTCCAGAATTTTAAGTTTAGTGTGTTTCGCTGATGAGAAGATTGGAGCGCCGTAATCAAGTTTCGATAGTATGAGTGCTTTGTGTATCTTAAGAAGGGTTTGGGATTTGGCTCCCCATGAGGTATGACCTAGAGTTTTTATGATGTTAAGTCTTGGTGTTGTAGTGTTCTTTAGGTTGAGGATATGAGGGATCCATGAAGCTTTATGATCAAAGGTGATGCCTAGTATTTTAACATTGGGTTGGTTTTCTACGACTTGGTTTCCGATGTTGATGTGTATTTTCTTCTTATTCCTCTTATGGCTGAAAATTATAAGGTTGGTTTTTTCCGGAGAAAATCGGAAGCCGGAAGTTTTTGACCAGGACGTAAGTTTGTTGGTGGAGTCTTGAAGTATCAATTGAATAGAATTAACGTTTGTACTGCGGCAAAGAATAGTGAAGTCGTCTGCGAATAGTAGAGGTATGTTTGGGCGTGAAATTCCTTCAGATATATCGTTGATAGCGATCAGGAAAAGAGTTACAGAGATAGTGGACCCCTGTGGAACCCCACTTTCTTGGAGAAAGGTGTCTGAAAGCGTGTTGGAGGTTTTTACTTGAAAGGTGCGGTGGTTGAGGAAATTCGAGATGAAATCTAGCATGTATCCTTTGGCTATAATTTTGTTGAGTTTGTTTAATATTCTGGGTCTCCACGCCGTGTCATATGCTATAATTACATATTATTACAGGCCATAACTGTAACAATTATTTATAAATATGTTAATTTTTCAATTATTCTTAAACAGTTCCAATTTAATTATTTAATAGCTACAATTATTAAAACAGAAAAAAGGAGCTTACGTTTATTTCTAAGATGTAGTTACGTCGTGCGTTGTGACTTAGTTTTTGTAAATAAAATACTAAACCGATCAACACGCACACATACGATTGTAGGCTAAAATCACTGTTTATAAGTTCTATGGAATGCTCGGATCGAGTGCAATTCTAAACTATACCCGTTATTACCCGGAGTGCAGTTCGAACGTTTTGGTTTAGGCGAGGAATGCATTTCGCGACAATTCTCTACTGCTGGTACCCTACGCAGATATTTCGACTATTGCAATCCAGTGGCTTAACTCATTTACCTCGATGCCACGACGACGACTTCAAATAGACGAAATAGATACACAGCTGCTGATACCTTTGCGCGCACGTTTTCTCGCGGCTCGAGTAAAATAATATGTTTTATACCATCGAAGTTTCATTGGCTAAGAAAATTAAAGGCGATCAGGTACGTCGGCGATACAGTAACGATTTCGTGTTTCGATAAATAATAACTATGTCGAGTGGTTAATAGATGATAATATATACTCGTACACACAGCTCAAATATTGGAACGGCACATCTGGTTTAATAATAATTACGTATGGCAGATAAAGATGAAAAATCATAATACCACTGAATTTATTTTCGATTCCAAGCTGCTTTAATTATAACTAATAATAATAACAATAATATGATATCACGGGTTTTCATTTATTTACTTTATCCACGTATCTTGATGAAATTGTATAGAAAGAACATAATATTAGACTATCATATATTAAAATAAAAAAACGATGAAAATAATGGATATGGATATTTCATAAGGTAGGTACGTCATAATGGATAGTTATTATATGAAAATAACCAAATAGCATGGCTTGAATTTGTTGACAAATCAGCTTATGTAAGTATAGATTGTTTTTTTACTGAAAGAGTAATTTATAAAAATTAACTCAAGGTGTCAAAGTTTTACTATATAGAAGCTATTAAAAAAAATGCAAACTTAAAAATAACTATTCATTTATATCGTCGGCTTAGTTCGTGATTATAATACTTACCTCCATTTTTTTCGATTTTGGGATTATTTTTGATTAAAATGAGAAAAAAAACGCATCGTATGATAAAGTCATAACTCCAATTTTATAATTTTATCCTCAATGAAATTTATAATTAAATACTGTCGTATCTCTTTTTTAAGACCAAGAAAAAACCGTATCTCCATATAATTATTATAATAAATGTTTGAGATACGACTAGTATACGACCTTCACTAGTTAGCGAATTAGGCCGATGAAATGGTCGAAACGTTTTTTTCCTCTCCTGCAAAATTTACTATTTTGGACTAACGACATTTATGAATTAAGCCTTCATTAAATCTTCATTGCTATTTTACGTTTATATTTTTAGTTTGACTAGCTTTTACATACTATAATCATTATACAATATACATGCATAATATATTATATTTATATACTTAGTACAATATAATGATATTGTGTAATATGTACCGTTTTTAATCACATCGGTTAAACTTTGTTAACTGACGTTTGACTGTATTAAGTCTGAAAAAGAGTGACATTTTGCAATATTATTATAAATCGGTTGCATCCTGCCCAACAAAAAAAATCCACGCCCGAAATTTGAACCAAATTTAAGTTTTGACACGCGATTCGGTAGCAGCCATTTGGACATCATTTAGAGGTACAAAAAAAAACTGTCTGACCATGTGGCGGTGGATAGGAAGGGTGTATATCATGGATACAACGTAATCCGGCGGAAGACGGTCCGGACCGTGAACGTCTACCACGGTTGTCGCGCTATCGTTGACGGTAACCGATGTTTCACGTTTCAGGTGCCGATCGAACGCGTATTACCTAATAATATTTTTTAACATACCACTGGATAACTGGGTTTCTTTTTACGAGTTTCAGCACTCGCGATGCGCTTATTTTGAATTCGAGTTCCGCATAGAAATTCAAATAAACATAATATATACATATACAGGATTATAGCAAACATGTTATTACTTTTTCAATCGACTGACATAATGTATACTTGAGATCGTGTTATATAGGTGGAATATCTCATATTGTTATATTATTGGCACTGCAGCTCATTTCATTTGCGCTCTTTTCTTTTATCTGTTCTACGCGCCTTGTCTAGTCTGCGAATACTTTAGATACCGTTTCTATTGCGTTTCGTAGGCGTTTAAATTGTTTTTTTTTTTATGTATCCTATTCAAATCAAACAAAGTGAGGCGTTGTTTAAGCGTGAGGTATTCTATTTTCATTTATTTTATTTATTCTAAACCATATTAACCAACCCGCCATTAAACCTCTCCATAATTTCTGAAATCAAGCTGAACTGATCATATGAAAAACTAAATCTGTACTTTTAATTGATACCTAAATATGCTTTGTAATAACTATATAAATCATAACCCCTAGACTTCGTCACTGGACGTTATAAATTATAAGTTCTATACATCACACGTGCAATTCACATGTATGGATGTATGCAGCTTTTGTGATTTATTTTTAAAAAACAAACAATATAATCGTATTTTAGGGTCTTTTAAATATTAATACAGTATTTTATTATTCCAATGTCATAATAAATTTGTCCATACTTCAATGGTATATAGATTTTTCCGAATGCAACAAATATGTTAATTACAATACAGTGTCAAAAATAAATATATGTCTTTGTTTGATAAACATAACTTTGAATGTGATTTAGGTCATTATTATATTTGTTTTTTTTTTTAAATAATTTAACATGAAAGTGTTGTGTTGTATGTAGAAAATATACCGCCATATAATATGTGTGTGGCATTGTGTGTGTACATGTGTGAGTATGTTGCTTGTTTGTTTGTTTGTTTGTTAACAAACTATTTTGATTTCCCAACGGAGTTTGACAGCGTTGTTGTTGGGAGGTTAAAATAAAAACAAATTTCCTCCCTTTCTCAAATTATGTTTTGTTTTTAATACAAAAAAATACCAGGTCAAAAGTGAAAATGATAAAAGGTTCTCATACAATTTTCGTATGACATCGATGGAATGATGGATTATGCATTACTATTATTACTATTAATGCAAAGTGCTGGAGGATTTGATTTCCAACTTTAATATTCAATATCGTTTCCATTAATAGATCATGTATGAGCATAACATAATACCTAGAGAGTTTTTAAACTTTTTATATCAATATTCATCAAATTAAGCATAGCGTCTGTAAACCGTTATATTGTTGTGGTAAAATTATAGCAGTAAAATAATTGTCATGCACACAATGACGTGGTAATTATCGGAAATATAAAAATATATTATAATATTGCAACTACATAATATAATTAAAAATAAAAATCTAAAGAAATATGAAAATAAGAATTAAGAAATATCGCATGATATTATAATATTTTAACAACATATTCTCTTTTCAAAATTCAAAATATTATACGAAATGCTAATGGCTATAGTTACCGAAGTTTAAATTAAACAAATAAATAATACTATACAAATTACCTGGAAGTATTAAATAAATGTCACATTATCGAAGATTTTAACATGTATCTTCATGACGAAAATGTTGTATATTGTGTCCATTACATGTATTTGTCATGTACCAGCTGATCTACCAAAAAAGCTACCTATATCCTAAAAAAAAAAATAAAATCATAACTTTATCAAAGATATGATTTTTTTATTTATGATACCTATTCAGTGAAGTTGTATTTTTAATATTGATTTAGTGTTACAAGTCAGTGAAGGTCAAAATAATCATGACATTTTGCTAATCATAACATGAATATTTTAATATTCAAAATACGGTCGTTATTTAAATCCCCCCCCCCCCAACACTATAATTAATTTCTACATAGATATGATGCGTGATGGCAATAAATTAATACTCCATTAATACTACTCTTACCGTGTTACTTATAATCATTAATTTCGTTTTTCCATAATATTTTTTTAGCCTTTGCTTGATTAAACTTTACTAATACGGTACGCTGTTAAGACTCCCAGTCTTCCTTTCGGGATCATGGCGTTATTCAACTAGGTTAGGTTAACCTAACCTAACCTATCTCGTAAGTGTATTGTGATGAGAAAATCCATCACGCCATGTCAGCCTTAGCTTATACGCGTTGCGTTACCTTATTAATATAAATACATTTGTACAGCGTCAAAGGAAAAAAAAATAATACCTTCATTCACATAATATTATAACATTAGCTGAGTTTAAAATAATATATATTTGATATCTATACTGTTCCACTGTCCCATAGATATAATATAATGTCATAACATTATTATATTGATTAGTACAAAATGTAAGTTTTATAAATAATAAATTATTATTTGTCCGTTCGTGTTGAAAATTCATATAATAGGTACTGTTTCGTGGCTATACAGTTTTTTCTGTTTTTTGGCAGCATAACAAAATTGTTTTGTGACGGTCAAGGTTTGGATATGTTACATTATTTATATAATTTAGATATTTTCCATGCTATATTGTTTTACTTAACTGTATTTTTATATAGGGCATAAATGTTTCAACATATTTAAGAAGCTACAACCTATTATTTTTCTAAAAATGTCATGGGCCACATTTGTAATCAAAACATGTATTTAATGATAAATACACATTATACAGTTTATATATTCTAATATACCTTAGGTATATTTTATGTTATTACACAAATAAACATTATTGTAGAAGCATAACACAGTAAACTCTCGTCAAGTCGAGACTCAAGTGGAATAGAATAATGTTCGAGATATCGAGTTTTATTATCATAGTAATTATTTCAAGGGAATTATAATTGTGCTTAAGATAATAAACAATTCAAGATATTTAAGTTTGACATAATTAGAATCCAGGTGGACTGTATTGTGTATAAATACGAATATGATACAATTGTAAATAAAATTGTAATAAATACGAATTAAGTTAAAGTGCAGGACAAATTAAACTAGTACATTTCACTATTTCAGCATTACCTGCACAATATTATGATTTTATGAGTATTATAAGTTTATAAATAATTCTCAGTGCCTGTGTTTTCAACATCAAATTATTAAAATAATAAATTAAAAATATATTTCATAATATTATTATTTGATTGTTTGCGTTAACATTTGTTTAGAAGATGTATTTTTGTAATGGTACCTACCTATCACACATTTTATCATCACTTTTTCAGCGAGCACTTAATATTAACATACTTTTCTCATGAACAAGGTTAGATAAACTTAAACCTAAATGAATAAAAAATTAAGTAGAATAAAACAACAATACATTAGAGCGGAATGCGCTTTCAAGAAAAAAAAAATGTCAACTATAGATTTAATTAAAGATACGTCAGAAAACCGGGAAGCGTATGAAACAAAAGGGTTTGGGAAGAGAATTAGTGTGAGAGGCGGGTTCGCTTGAGTATAAGAGGTGGACAATGAAAACGTACACATTTATATATAGGGACATGTCATGACGAGTTCAGCAGTAAGAAAATAAGGTGCGATTTAGAGATAAATAAACAAATACGGACGTGCACAGATATAGAGAGGTTAGGCTCTCGTTTCTCTCCACTCTCTCTAACGCAATATATATATTAGCGATGTGTACACTGTTTAATATTAAAGTCATAAGCTATGATAAATCATCACTTTAAAAAATGACTGAGTAAAACTTCCTTCAATGCTGCTTTTCACCGAAACCGCGAAGCTTGCGTTTCTTCATAATGTTTTCGACGGCTGTTGGTACAATAGATTTTATTTGCGCTCCGAGTAACTATCAAGGAAATCAAAAAAAATTACCCCTTCGATCTCAATTTTTGTGCGAATAACGTTTTAGCAGTTTTTCAACGCGTATTAGAGCGATTACAAAACATAACACAAACATTATTGTAAAACCGGTGCACTACTCGTTTCGATAGAAATCTCACGTGAGTAGCAATCCGAACGTCGTCCATATCCTAAGACGGGAGTTGAAAATGATTGGATCGTATGAGGTTAGAAACGATGAAACAATAACGGCGTTGATGTAATATTCAAAAAAGGAGGTGCGTAAATGACAACGATTTTAGCTGAGGATAGTTAATAGTCCGATAAACCTTATTTTAATCGGAAAAGTAGCATAAATAATATATGATATTTATTTGATGAGATTTAGTGTGCATGTTACCCCTACGGCACATTGTAGATAATAGGTAACTATATAAAGACAGAGACCCAAGAAAATCGAAGACAAAGCAGCGTAAACGCATCGGCATCCGAAACTGTCGAAACCACACGACGCTGAAGTATTTAATGGCAACGGGTTAATACGATACGAGTCGACGGATATTTTCGTTTTTTGTAAAAACTTAATTTTGTTTTCAAATAGGTTGTTTAATAGTAAAGTCTATATCAGGCATGTCAAACACGCGGTAAGCGAGCTACATGCGGTCCTCGGCTCATTTTTTATGGCCCATGGATAGCAGTATTAATGAACAATTAAATGAAAACATAAATAAACAAATAAAACATTTTACAATCTTCTTTTTGTGTCACAACTATGTTAGTGAAAGGTAAACATTATACTACTTTTCTGTCCTACCTTCTGATAAACTAATAGAATAAGTCTTGTATAGTAAGTATTGACATTTTATTGTTAGTATAATGAATAAAATTAAAAATTTGATAAAATGTTTATTTCAATACATTTGTATTTGAAGGCCACATAGTAAACTATTCAATATATTTGACCCAGTTGATAATTTGAGTTTAACATGGCTGGTCCACATAATCACTAAACTTATAATTATACTTTGATTATGTATAATAGTGATGTGTGGTGACAGATCCCAAGCTACAATATTATACGGGTAATAACCAACATCTACTCGATTCGACCAAACTATAAAATTAAGTAGTAAATTACCTAAACTATAAATGTGACATTGTGCTTTTTTCGACACAATGTTAATTTTACATTTCATTCACATAAGTAAACTGACGCAATTCCATCATTTTGCGTAGGTACAGTAAACAATAATGTAGGTAACGGTAGTCAATACATTTCTGTGTCAACATTGGTACGGCCACGTGTAATTAATTATTATTGGTGTATTGATGTAGAACATTAATTGGTATCCGATGTATGTTCACTGCTATCAAAAATACTTGTAAAATATATACTATTTCCTCAGTATTTGATGAGCGATTTCAGAAAACGAATTGACATATTGGTTTTTTTTCTAGTATACCTACAGCTTAATCGTTAACTGTTCACTTTCATTTAAATTATTAAGTATCTATATGATAACGTGTTTTGTAACAATATTAAATTTCTAATATTCTACGTCTTGCACAAAAATCATCCTATGCAAATTAAAACTGTTATGTGTCACTCTTAATTTTAGACCATTGTTTTATTATTATTATTATTTATGACTGACATTTATGCACATTATGTACAACATTGTTTTAGTTATTAATCGGTAAATTACACGATTTCAATAAGCGCTTCGCTTGAATTATGAATCTACACCAAACATTTTGGAGATTTATAATAAATTACTCGACCTATCCCAAATTAATGACGACGAGCATTGATCCCGAAACCCTTAACCATAAAATATCTATAATTCGAGCACCCTAAAGTAGCCGCTCCTTCAAATTAACTGTATTCATGTTAATATTCCTAATTATTTAATCATTTAATCGTGGTAATTCCAATAGAAAACTAATTGGATCAATTTTGTAAAACAACCAAAACTAAAGAGTAATTCTAAATCACGTCCAACTGTAATAGTAGTTGACTAGAGATAACCGCTAAATTAATTATATTTTATCTAACTTAGATAATTATTTATCTTGCTTTTTATGTTTTTTTTTTATGATCGATGAATTTAATTAAATTCTTATATTCTACTATAAGTAATTTTAATTAAATACAATTAATGCAGCATATTTAAACTGAGTATATTTCTAACTGATTAGATAATCTTAACGTTACTGTTTTATAAATAGTGTATTTTAGTTATTGATCACGTGCACAAGCTTTGTATTTTATAATATAATATGACTTTAATAATATTTAATACAATTAGTATATGTTGATCATGAAATCGATATTTAATAATTAAATGTCGTAGGTTTAATAGAACGGAGAAAATTTACAATTTACAAAAAAATATTTTAAATATCATATAAAATTATTAAAAAGAGTGGTTATAAATTGCTTTTTATAATCTGAATCTATTTAGGTACTAATACATTCAATTGTTATTAAAAAAATGCTACGTACTCAAAATTGAGCACTGTTTCATGGGAACAAATTTTTTTTGACCTAAGGTCGTTAAAAGGTGCCATTTACACAATGACACCAATATTCCTTTGAAGATAAAAAGTTTACTAGTTTCCTCTTGAGCAGACAACCTTGGATGGACAAAAAAAGCATTAAAAAAAAGCAAAAGTTTTTGATATTGTTGAGCGTCTGAGTATAGTAGTTTTTAGTGTTTCAAAAGATATTATAATTATTTTGCACTCTAAAATGGCTGGACTTAAAAAAGATATTCATAAAAAAAACGGTTTAAATATAAGACATATTATAACATAATAATATCCAATTTATATTGTATAATATTATAACATTTAAATTTAATTTTCCTCTCTAGTGAATATTTTGTTCAGCCAGCGGTGTGTACAAAATTAATTTGAATCAACGTTATATATGAGTTATACTACGATTTTAAACGATATACGTAGAATACAACACCATGTGCTATTTCATACATGGTGTTTGTAGTGAAAATAATTTATAATTTGACAAATAAATGGCATGAAATCCTGACAGTATTATACTATTCGAGTGATCCAAGAATGATTATTATTTATTATTATAATCATATTTCACTACAAGGCTAAATTATCATATGCGCAAAAATAATAAAGAATATTTAAAACGAAAAAAAAATGTGTTTATTTTTGATAACATTGATACTGATAAACAGTGCTTAAATTGGAAAAAAATAATAATAGGCATGCCAAAATATAAAAAAATTTCGCACTACAATTTTTAAAATTCTTATTGATTCAGATATAACTAAAAGGGGTTTGCAAATCGTAGATACCTGTTGGAATACAAATAAAGCATGTTCAGGTATTTTATTAATGTTTATAATACTATCAACTTAATTACGTCAAGACTCATGAATGCATAAGACATATATAGTATTACTTAAATGTTTAAACATTACATTTATGTATAACCTAATAAATATTAGTTTATTAGTATATAACTCTACTACGTCAGCACAATAATATTTTCTAAGGGTACCCACAAAAGGATGTCAAAGAAGCCATTTCATCTCCCAGTGACTTTTTTTTTTTAAACTGTATATAGTTTTATAATATCACGCATATGGCGTTTGTGCCATATGTCCATATAGTTAATAAAAGATTAATTCTAGGACCTATACAATTGTTTTTATTCTTAGCAGTAATAATAATACTAAATTGATATTCTCTGAGAGGGATTGTAAACCTCTGATACACTTGCTATTTTTCCGATGACCAGTAAACGAAATGTTAAACATAATATTGAGCAAATAAAAATAAAACTACACTAAAATAATGTAAAATAATGGTTTCTATTTCACGAAACGGATGAAATTTGTGATCATTACATGAACCAAAAACTACTTACATGCTATGATCGAAGTTCTCGAAATGGATACCCATTTCGTGAAAAGTTCGATTACACTATGTGGATATGACACATATATTGAGCACTCTAAAGTTTCATCAAACATATAATAATTTTTCTTTTTTTTTTGAATAAAGGATGATACTATCTTTATTATTATTAGGTATATATATGTAAATAAAATTTACCACATATAATGATATGACTTCTCTATAATAATGTATGTATTATGATGTATGTCAAACGTAAACTAATAGATACATCGAGTTCATAATCAGATGCATAAATTACAGGCTCAATAATAAGGTGAGACTATTATAATATTGTTATACAGGTGACAATAATTTAAGATGAAATCAAAACTTTCTGAAGATATAATGTGTTGTAAATACCTCATAAAGGATTACAGGGATAAAAATTAGTTTTAATAGTCATTGGAGACTTTAGTGATCGGTAGACGTGATTGGCATTTTTAAACTGGGTTACCAATCAAGCGTAACCATCGTGCCCCATCTTTCACTTTATATCTACAGATTGGAAATACATTTGGCACATATCTACGATCGTATAATTAAACCAGTACCTAGGTAATTTTATATGGTTTTTGTAATTACTAATTTTAAATTATATAGTACGTACCTAAACATAGCTATTTGGAGCAGTATTGCGAGCGAAACAACCATTTTGAGTCATATACTCCGGTTGTCGCCTTTTACCTATTTTATAAAATATAAAACATCTATCAAATAAAATAAATTTCAAAATGTGGTACAGGTTAGGCAAACTACCTACTGCAAAGCGGATGTTCTTCGTTAAATTCAAAAGTAATATTTAATAATTTCATTCGAAAAATGATTAAGACAAGTACTGGAGTTCTGAAGAATCAAAGGTTTTTGAAAAATTGTTTTACTAACAACACAAAAATATTACGTATCTGCGGTTTTTGAAAAACTATCTACAAATTAAAAAAAAATATAATACATCTGTACCAAGAAAAATCTCTAAATCTTCTATTTTCGACCTCAATAGACGTTTTCCACGAAACCTTTTTTTTATTCTGCATCAATAAACGCTTATCGGAGAAATAAAATGTCATAAAAAAAGAACAACGCAATAATAACGTCGTAAAACCAAACGTCTACACACTATACTCAGTAATATTGTGCCCACTCCGGAGACGTCGCCGAACGATGGTAGTGGGATCAGATATATACATGAATTTTTGAATAGGTAATTTTTGAAACTATCCTAAAAAATAAAACAAACTTTATGTAAGAGGATGTCAGAGCATCATTTGTTTTCCTTCTCTGTCACGCGACATAGGTAGAGCGTTTTTTCGTTCAGCAGATCCAATTGTGTGCTGTTAGGTTTAAGTGAATTGACCTATATTATCAATATTATCAAACTGAAAAAAATAATATCTAAGACACAATATCCTATACTTGTAATGATATTTTTATTTTAAAAAAAAGATGTGGGCATTTTAAAACTGTAATATTTTCCATAATATAATTCATTTTCAAATTTAAATATCAATAAAAGCCTATCAGATATTGTAGTGTCTAGTTAAAAGTATTCTTACTCTCAAGTTTGATAATAGGACTATTCGCTCTAATATTAATGTTGACAACACAAAATTAGATCTGCTGAACTCAGATTTGGTATGTTGTGTGTGGTCCAGAGGGATATAATAAATAGTGTGCGACATGCTCTTAACGAACACTGTTATTATATTATAACAACACGCTGTTCGCAACATTTTTGTCATTGTATCATTTAGTATTTAAACGGCGGCACTTTGAAAAAAATTAGGGCCACTACTCTGGCTCTCTGTGCACCGGCTTAAAATATTTTTCTTATTTTTCTCTCATGTCCGCTTTTGACGTCGTTCGTTCACAATATTACAGTTATTTCTGTCGCGCTGGCTTTTATCAGTGCACTTGTTGTTTGTATAATATATATAATTTATTACCGCTTCTCTGGAACGCAAATCCATTAGAATATTATTTTTATGAATAAAGGCGTGAGTCATTTTCGTGCGACGCTCTTAAAATCAAAAATAAGTTTCTTAATGGGTAAAATAAAAACAATTAAAAAATTCCAACAACCGTAGCTTGGGTTGGACAATTACTCAGACTCGTTTAATATTGCAAACGTTATATTTGAACGGAAAACGTTTTGAAATCGTTTTATGAAACACAAAATAATTATAATTGAGTAAAATCGCAAATATTTTGACTTTTATTGTAGGTGATGTGTTTGCAAGCACCCGCATGGAAAATTAAGTACATATACTTACATCTAAAGTATAAGTTTTATATTAATTCAGCAGTAGATAGATTGATATGTACATATTATTATGAATGATACATACATATTATTATGATAGAAAGAAATATAAAAATATTTTTGAACTAACCAGCAAGATTTGAATACAATAATTTTGGATACAAAGTATAACGATAGCCAATATTAAAATAAATATCGGCATTTTATAAACGCAAGTAGATTTCACTTATACAGTGTTATAAAAATTATTTTCGTAAATGTAAGTAGAATTACGTAAGGCTGTTCATGATAGTAATATTACTATGTTTTACCTTGGTTTAATGTTTACGTACATGCGGTAATGTAAAATACTCTCGCAATCCTCGCGTTAGTATGATATTTCTGAATATTATACGTACCTACCCGCACCGTGCCATTTGATGGTTACCAATTTTATTGCGCCCAATTATTAACACGGTAATACCATAAACCATACCTTAAACTATAATAATATATGTTGAGTGTCGCATTACGACTGTTATATATTGTGACATAATGGCAAAAAGTCATACTGAATTATTACATTTCTGCGAATTAAATAATATTATGTAAAATCTCATTGTACCAGTGTATGGGTGGTGGGTGTGGTAGCGTTCGTTTCATTATTTCAGATTCCAAAAACGTATAACAGCGACACAGACAAGACAAGAACTTTTCTGCACAAATAAAGCTCTTCTGGTGATGGTTTTTTTTTTTTTTTTTTTTAACGCAGTGATTTATGCCTTTTCTTTCTAATTTATAATGTTGCGTAGCCCGTACCGTCATCCAAAATCCGACTTTTGCGCTTCCAATACAGCTGTGTATAGACATTTTTTTTAACAAAATCCTTTTTTCATGACCATTAAAATAAATTATGAAACACCTCTATACGACGTATTAAGTGTACGCTAAAATATTACTGTGTGGCGGCAGCAGTGGAGGAACAAATCCACTCGCAAAAACGGGTCTGCAGATAATAACTTGTTATTATTTCTCCGCCCTTCCACCTCCTCACAACCCACAATGGTTCAAGGATGTATAATATAATACACTATCAAGTCGTATTTGCGACCGCCGCCGCACTAGCAATGTATAGTCAAGTGCATAATAATTATAATGGACCGCGATGGGTTAAGATGTTTGCTTTGTATACGTCGACCAACGGCTTAATCAATAGCATATAATATACGTTGTGTAATATATTATGCTTTAATAAGGTCATATAGTGCCTACTTTTATATATGCAAACATATGAAGTGGGACACACCTTGTCTTGCCCATTTTCCCGTCTTCCATATACCGTACGGTCCACCTAACGATTAAAAAAAAAAAAACGCAAAATGCCGGCGATCCCGTACACCGTGTATGCACCGCACTCGTAGTGAACGAGATGTTTATTGTCGTCATCGTAATATTATTATTATTGAGGTCAGTTCCATGTAAAATATGTGCTTTTATACGGTATGTGCTTGTTATTATTTCTTCTTTAAACAGAAACCAGATATTTTATCGTCAGCGCTGATTGTACTTTCTGGAGAATTCTATATTGTTTTGTCCTGGTATTTTACGAAAAAGTTAGGTTTAAAGTATATATTACTGGTGGTATCACAATATAAAATATACGCAAGTATAATGCATGTATGTAAGTATATATGTATGTATCTCAGAATATAAATATCTGTGTAAATAATAAAATGAAATTCTAAACCTTTTCCATAAAAAGGAATGGAGTGATAGAAAACGTAGTTTTTATTTCATGAATTCAAAATATACGTGAATAAGTATTTAATTGAAATACTAATATTTTATTGTACGTAAAACCTTTAATTCCATAGAACTTATTTTAATTTATTTTTTCTTCGTTAATGGCAAATTAAAACATTGGAATAATTGTTTATTTACAAACGTCACTGAATGGAAATGAAACCTTATAACTCCACTATGTACTCTAAAGTACCTTATAACTCTAGGTAATGTAAATAGTTATTAGAAATTATGTTACATAAAAAAATAAAGATTATAAATTTTAAATTAGTCTAGCTATACCTATATATTGTGTAGGTATCTGAGGTATCTGAAATCTCAGTAGTAGGCAAGTTTACCTAGTATTTCGCTTCTTTAATAATTTTTAATGCTTTTTCCAACATTTAAAACATAAATTATGTTCTATCTTGCTGTTTCTCGTATATAAATATAATACAAATCTTCTATACCACACGGATTAGTTTATTTATGTTTATAAATAATTTATAAACAATTATTGTTTCACTAAAGTACATTTAATGGCAATTTCATGTTCAAATTCATGAATTGTTTTTTAATTTATTTAATCCAAAATAATTACACATTTTATCCTGCACTAAATAACTCGTGTAGCGAATTTAAAGTAGCTTAAAAAAGAGAAAAAAGTAGAAGAAAGAGAGATTACTAAGTACAATAATATATATATATATAGTTATATTTTATCACATTGTTATATGTCTGAAAAATAAGACGATAATACTATTCAAATGCAATCAGAAACAATGAAAGTCTGACCCACACAAAAATAATTAAGTGTTAACAATTTAAATAATATATTCATTTGAACCTGAATCATTAATTGAAAAAAAATTGCTGGCAGTACCTATATAGAAACACTATGGATGTCGAGCACGAGATTTTTTTTTGTTCACCTTGGCGCAAGACAGTGTATTATATATTACAATATTGTATACTCAAAAGCAACAATGAATCATCTCATTCGAATAACCTAATCTGATCTAGGTCAATTTACTTATTGTTTCGTGAGTAAAAATTTTATATAATAAGCAAAATATGCATAAAAAAAAATTGTCGAGTAAAGATTATAGACATTTATTAAAAATTGTAATAGCGTCATACGAGTAGAAATTATCATCGGCTATGACGTGGTTTGGAAAAAAAAAAATAAAATCTTGCACGTTTTAAAATTCATATTACAATAATCAAGGTATAAGGTAAGTACTGCAAATTAAAATAAAATCGCTTAAATATGGATTATGTCGTTTTATTATAGGTATACCTATTGCAAAAAGGGTTTTCCGAAAAAAATTACATAATATCTACAAAAGTGCATTGCAGCTCATCCGCTTCGATCAAAAATCTATTATTTACCCGATATGTGTGTGTGCAGAATATAAAAACTGCAGATGGACATTGGACATAAATAAATATTAGTATATTTTATGAAAATGATCAAATGTTCAATAGCGTCACTTTTAAGTTTTAATGATTAATAATCAACATCGTAGTATCTTTTATTGTCAGGGGACATCAATATGGGTCGTATATATTATAACCTATATATAGTAATCATTCGATTTTCTATATTACCATTTCATGTTATTCTTCATGCGATGGATTCTGCCTCGACAGCGAATTTTATTTGCATTTCGTTACGTTTGACTAAAATTTATATTTGTATACGGACCCTATTCAAACTGTCGTGTTTATGACGTAATCACGTCGAAGATTGTGCATTTCACTCGGATATCATAAAAACTTGCCACGTTTTACGATCACTGCAATGATGTGTGTGTATGTGTGTATGATATAAAATAAAATGTATAAAAAATATAACGGAAAATTACACAGGAACAACGCCACGAGGGGGGTATAGTAATAATATTATAATATTAAGCTGTACAGCTGCCGTAGCATTCTATAATAATTAATAATAACGTAATCGCGCAGGCACGTGATTAAATTATCGCTTAAGTTAAAACGACGTTACCGGTAACCGTTGAAAACAATTTACACTTTTCGTTTCGATTAGTGGGGTTCGACCGACTGGAGCCTCATCGCGTCTATATTTCGCGTATAATAATAATGATGCGCAATGGTGTTGATATATATTAATCCCGGGAGGGCAGTAATGGGCCACGGGGTCGCCGGTGACATTACACTGTAATATCACGAGTGTGTCAAGTCAACGGAAAATGTATTATTACGGCAAAATTCCACTTAACGATTTCGACGACGCTCGGAAAACTAGAGAAGAGAAGTACACCAGTAATAGATGTATATAATATGCGTTATATACGTACGAATAAATTATACGCGTCGTATTATTATAATACGAAAACGCTCGAATACGCGAGACTTATCCGATTGAATAAGCGCCGGCGCGCCAGTAACCTCTTGACCAAGTTTTTTTAAACGATAAAATAACACATAATGCAGTGACTAAACATGAGAGCGCAAGGACATGCTATCATGATTATTCGATGGGGTTTACGGCGATAAATGGACACAGCAGCCGCCGCCATGTCACGAAATTAATAATATCAGTAATATTTATCTGATGGCGGTGCAACTACTTATTTCCTTTGATTTGTTTTGTTTTTCTAAAAATAATAACGCCATCATACATTACACCATCATAATTTATTGTATTCTCTGTTTCAGGTAAGAACATTAAAACGAGTAGTTTAAATTATAAAACGTCACAACCCTGTAAGTATCGAAGCTCCTAAAAAGTATCATATTATGGTATATTGGTATATTATACTTTTTAATATATTTTAAATACAACAAACTTGCCACTGCTTATCAAATCATAAGAAGTGTATATAGAGACACTATTCTCTAAAGTCTACAATTAATATTGAAATCGTGCACTTTTATTAGAATCGACAATTTACATTATATAGGTACTGTACCTACCTACGCGTAAGATTATAAAATTATAAAATACTACATTTAAGAAGTCAATGCAAAGTATTTGTTTTACTTGTTTTCCATAAAAAGCACAAATACCTTTGCTATAAACGTTTGAACATTTAAAATAATAAGTTACAGAAAATATTTTTGAATGCCAGAAAATCTCAATAATAAATTCTGCTCGTGACCGCTTATTCATTAATTGCTTCAAACGATAAACTTTGTTAAATTAAATATTTGAATTCCATTTTGCGAAACAGATATATTTTATGATCGTACTTATAAGTAGCTTTGTGTAGTATAGTGTAAAATAAAAGATATTTCAACTTTCACAAATAATGTTAATTTATAAGCCTTAGTGTGTTTGCAATTTTTTAATAATTTATGTAAGAAATATCTGAAGAATAGAATTTTACTTTGACGAAATAATATAATAATGTTTTGCGTCTGAGATAGAATAAAATAATACAGTATTACAAAGACATCAAATGTTGCGTTAACATTATCTTGGTAGGTATTTATACAGTGTAAACTTTAAATTATTTCAAAAATCATTGAAATTCAATGATGTTCAAAGTCTCGATTTTTTTCTCTGGCCTATACATATAACACACCATCCAATCTCTTAAATAATATTTGATCACTATGTAGAAGTACTGTTACCCAAAAATGTTGATATTTGAATAACTGTTAATAGGTACTTATTAGTTATTACACACATAAAAACGATCGAATCGTTCAAATGTGAGATATAACTATTATCTTTTAGTATGTGTATAAGCAGTACGGCCGGTACGGTATGATGTTTTCGAAGAGCGTGTAAAATAAATTGTTAAGGATAACGTTACCGATAAATCGACAACGTGTCCCTTGACTGTCCTGTAAGTAAATCATACAATTTTTTCGTTTCCAACAAACGACCGTAATAATAATTGTTATAATAATACGTCATAACAGTAAAAACGAAATATTATATCATCGTATTCGGCGACGGTGAGCATTGTAAAATATACATGTATATAGTAGCTGCAGCTGCGATACGCTTTTAACGACGTTGGTCCGCTGTTGCGGCTGCATCACACACCGTACTTTGCACACCAAGTGGATAGTAAAATTGCCTACATATAATATAATAATGTATATTATACTATATACCAATATTATATCTAGGTGTTGAAATGACGACCGATGAAACGTAATCCATACGGCAGTGGACCGTCGAATGTAAATTATGCAATAACACGGAATATAATATAATCTATACGGATACGTCATATACCTACCCGCTAGTATGTATATCCGTGACGAAACAGGAACTGTTGTGAAACAAATTATGTGCAATGAAATATCGTATGTTTTCATTAACATCGATTTCGTATCACTCGCGTCACACGGGACCGGATGTGTCACGAGCATGGAAAGCCGTAAACACAAGGTGATGGCGTGTCGTGGCGTCAAGTCCGAGACTCCCGGTGGTATGGGTGGCGATGGGGAGGGGGGGACATTTTTGGAGAGTCCCTTCGATATATTCTAACCACGCGTTGTGCGTCAAACCTTTTTCGCGCCCACCTGCTTGAATAGCTCCAGTTTGGGGCCACCACGATCGTAGTTTAAAGTCCCGAAATACGGTGCAACGTCCAGTGTACCGGTGGTGTGGTGCAGTGTACCACGGAGTTGTCAGTTTAGGTCGTCGTTCCGGCCGAGTCCGCGTATCCAACGGCCACTTTAAATATATCATGTACGGTGAACACCTATAATATTATACAATATCGCGATACCACCACCCGTACCCCCCCCTCCTTGTCATTAACCTTTAGTCGGTTTTTACTCTTTTCTGTCCACGTCGTCTCGCAGTGCCCGTCGTCGTCACCGTCGTCGTCCCCAACGAGCGCGCCCCTCTCGCAGGGCTGCCGACGACGCCGAAACTTTCACCACCACCACCACCACCATCCCGTCACCACCCGGTTCATCTTACGGTGAAACCACCCCACACCCCACATCGCAGTGGCCCCATCCTCCCGACCTTCCCCTTCACCCACCGGCAGCAGCGCCAGTAAAGCTCGCGTGGCCTGGCCTCGATCAATAAACCCTCCGAGCCACACACACACACGCGCGCGCACGCACACACACGCACGCAGGCTTACAATGACATATATAATATGTACACACACATTACACACACGCAAAAATTACTATGTGTATATTATCGAACACGACAACGACGTCGCGATTCCGAAACGTCACTTTGATTTACATATTATAATATTGTGTATATTATTATATTCTTATTCGTGACACCCGTGTGTATCTACCGCACATAAATGTACATAATATGCGTGCATATAACATCATCAACGAAAGGTAAAATGAAATGAGTACGTAAAATAATAACGGCGAGATAAAATACGTCAAACGTGCGTGCACGAACGACTATAAGAAAATTGCAAAATTCGATATAACATAATAATGTATAATATATCGCATACCTCTACCTATGTGCAATCTCGTCGTCTGTGAGTCTCCCTGCAGGGTAGGGGGAAATCTTTGGATCTCTCGATTGATTGTAATTATGTATAGTATTATAAACGTCACAGTAATATTATGTTTTTGCCGTATCAACGACGTATCATTGTGATATATTATTTCCACATGCGTAACTCGAACCTGACCGATATAAAATATTATTATATATACTGTTTTCTATATATGATGGTTTTTCTCGGGCGCCAAAGAATTTGACACGATTTCCGTCTCCGAAGGTTATTATAATTCCATTCGATAAACGCACCAGTGTATCTCCGGACTCCGGAGACGTCTCCCGCGACCTTCGCCACAACACCACGATACCCATCCGTCGTAATTGTGGCGCATCAGTGCAGAGACTGACGTCGTGCTGTGTACAATAACACACCGAACTGTGTTTTCGCTCGGGCGGACATAATAACATTGCGGTGGTGACACTGGAAAGCGTCGCCAACAATTTGAATTTTGCTACCACCAGATCCCATTTTAATGTCGATTATTGGTCGGGAATTTCACGAAACGTTACAGTATTATAATAAAATAATAATATCTACGCATATTCCTAACGGAGTTCAGTCGCAAAGAAAAAACTCTCAAATATCTCATTTTTAATATATTTTTCTGTGCAATTTTATAGCTTATTACCCTTTAATATATGAATATTATTTTTTATAATATCAATGTACAAATATTGCATGGGTGCATAGCTTGTAAAATAATAATTACTTAATCTATTATATTTTGTATTAAATTCTGTATTTATAAATAATACATTATATTATACTATGTTTCACCGTAATCACTACCCTGAGAGGACCAATGCACAATACTATAATATTATTATAGTCGTTACAAAGTAGATCGCTGAAAACATTATTAAATATATTGTTCATAAGTATTATAAAGACGTCAAAGCCGGTATTATTAAATTATATTTGTTGAAATATACACAAATTATTAACTAAACAATAACGTTATAATATACGTTGAATATAAATCATATTACATTTTTCGTTGCAAAAATTAATACTTTTACATATTTATATGCTATATAGCATTTAATTTATACATGAAAAAGGAATAAATGTTTAAAATATTGTAATATATACACATACTTGATTTTGAATTCAATTCTAAATCATATCGGATACACTGGCAAT
This sequence comes from Nasonovia ribisnigri, assembly GCA_027563435.1. Classification (NCBI taxonomy): domain Eukaryota; kingdom Metazoa; phylum Arthropoda; class Insecta; order Hemiptera; family Aphididae; genus Nasonovia; species Nasonovia ribisnigri. The sequence continues at coordinate 102,972 of JANEHU010000732.1, forward strand.
GACAATGGATGAAATGTGACGTAAGAGAAAATCCTATTGAAATAACTACATTTTATTTTTTTTCGACTAACGATGCACTTACATGTCTTCAGCAGTTCTTTTTGAATAGTTCAACAAGCTTTATACGGTTTTTAACGATCTACCAAAATTATTTTTATATTTGTCGACATGATATATAGGTAGGTAGGTATTATTAAAGGTATTGTGTTCAAAAAAAGGTACCCGTAATTTTATGGAAGTTGAGCATGTTGTAGTTTTTGTGAACGTACTTTTAACAATTCTAAATATTTATTATTTACCACGGCATTTCGTTTGAATAAATTCGTTTGTAAACATAAATACACAGTACTTCAGTAGGTAATTATGTTTAATAACTAATACATAAAGTACTGTAAGTCTTCAAGTATTCACAAATATTTAAAACCAATTTGATTTAGTTTATAAAATTTAAATTTCAGTAGGTTATGAATTAGATCAGACTATATTATTGTGCTCAAACAGTAATTAATAAGATATGCTAGCCATCGTGGTTTACTTATTAAAAATAGGAAATCATTTTCATTTATGAATTGTTACTTAATTAATCAATTTATATTGTTTTTTATCAACTAGAATAAAGCTGTTGCCAAATCGTATATACCTATAAAATACAAACCATTGATTTTATGACCATCTCTTTTATTTCTATTTTCCGCATGTTTGTATTGTTTATACCACCTAGAAGAATAAATAAGACATAAGTGATTATATCATGAATGGGGTAAGTAATGGCTAAAATCAAAATTCGCATAATTGAAACTTTTCATATTTTAAAAATTGGTTAATTTGTGGTTAAAGAGAATAACCGTTAAGAAAAAAAAGAACCAATAACGGAAAATTCTGGGTGGAGCTTGACTCGTGTTGGCTGCCAAACACTTTGTAGGCTAAGGGGAAATAGTGGGAATTAATTAAAAACCATCAGGCAGGCGAAACGTAATTGAAACGATACCAAAACGAACAATTTCGTTTAAAAATACAAAAATAAAAATAAAAATAAAAATAAAATAAAATAATAATACAGATTGTGCCAACAAACTTTTTAGCACATACAATGCGAAAAGTTTACTGTATGGTTGAATTGGAACGCCGTTATTTTTTTAACAAGTAAATTTACTTAAGCACAGATGTTTCCCTCGCTTTTTAAATTGTTTAAAACCATAATTTTCTCACTGCATTACCTTAGTCCGTATACCTAGAAGAATAAACTTCAACCAATATTGGGAGGTACATCGTACATTACGCCATATAATTATAATATATTTTATACTTTTTAAACTATAGTATATAATAGTGATTTTAAACTAAAAAAATACTTCACAATTTCAGTAAATAATAGTTTTTCTCTTTAATTTTTTTGTAAATTTTATAAATGATAATTTATCACAAGTATAACTCGTAATTTTTAAGTCTGGAAAGAGCCTGAATATATTTTTATAGGTCCCTGCTTTAATACAATTATTATTGAACAGTAAACTATGGTATGATGTTTGCTCAATCATAATTAAAATATATTATTTTAAAGTTACTTTATTTTCCTTAATAATATGTTAACGAATTATTCATTTTCAAACTGCATAAAATTGTCACAAAATATCATGAACTGTACTATTATAGATGAAGATAGAGACCTTGATGATACCTTCTTAATGCTGTAGGTTAATTTAAGTAATATATTAATATTATTGGTACGTACAAATAAAGATTTAAAATATTTAACACTCAACATTTCAAAATATTTATCAACTATGCATCATGTCAGATGATTTGTATTTTTTTTAATCAACCTCTTGATCACTCGTTGCTAAATAAATTAGTCTTAAAACAATAACCCGCGGTTCTTACATATACTAGCTGTAAAACATGACTTAAACCGCGAAAAAATAAACAAATTAAAAATACAAAGCCCTAATATAAATGTATCTAGGTTTTAGTGTATCTCAGTTTTAATGTACCATAATTCACGTTAGATTGACTAGCATGTGATGTAATTCGATCTAGATGGGCAACCAGTAACCACCAACCACAAGTCGTGGATTAGATTTAACATTTGTTATATTATTTTAACGCTCGGTCGTTGAAACGACGTTGAAAAATGTGAAATCGCCAATGAATCCAATATTCCACCAAATACACTATCCTCAATTATTAAACAGAAAAAGAAAATAATGAAGTTCAGTTGTGGAAAAATGAAAAAAATTAGTATGACTCCTCATTTGGACATCGATTAATGTTTATTAAAATGGTTTACTCAGTGTCGAGAACAATTTTACTTGAAAAAGCAAACGAATATGCACAATAACTAGAGCACACTAATTTTAAAGCTAGTAGTGGATGGCTTACAAATTGGAAAAAAAGACCTGATGTAGTATTTTAAGTATTCAAATTATCTATTTTAAGAATTCGTATTATTTATTATGTATATAAATTAATACGTTTTACATTTATATAATTTTTTTTTAAATTTCTTAATAAAACTCGATATTTCGAACTTTTTGATATCTCGAAATTTTTCATGTTCCTCTTCAGATTCGACATAACGAGAATCTACTGTACAAACATACATTTGGTTTTAAGTTATAGTTTATTTTATCATGGCCGTGTATACTCGACGATTTGACGCATGCTTTTACCTTTCCCTCCCAAGTAACCAATGGCAACCATTAAAAAAAAAATACCTATTTCTACTATTATTTTAATAATCTGCAACTAACGGCAACCATTAAAAAAAAAAAAAAAATTGAATTTCCACAGTGAATCACAAAATTTTTGTTTGAGGACCTCTTTAAAATGTGAATTTTGGAAAATCCTTTCTTAGTTGGTTTCTACGTCATAAATCGAAACTTCTCATAAAATTGCATAATCACTGCTTCAGCGGTTCCGGTAAGGGATGGTCAGAAGTTCTTTTATATATAGAGACACGATATAAAACTGTATATTATATTAATTATTAGATATTTATAATATTTAACCACAAATAATCATTTACCGTTATAAATGCTGATGGATCTTATCATGGGAAAATCAATTGAAATATATGTTTTATGAAAAATGAAATGACAACTAAATATATGTGAAACATTTTTACTATTAATAGTCTTATTATTTGAATTTTGAAAATATAATTTCAATTTTACAGCTTGTAAATTTATGGAAATATTACCTTAACAATAAGTGCCCCATTATTTCTTCCTTTATCTAATTATATAAGATGATAAAATTTGTTATAATCCTTCTCTATTCTCCAAAATTATCATCATCCAATACAGAACCATAAAAGTAATAAAAGCGTGACCTGATTTATATTGTAAACCTTATTTTATGTAATATACAATACAATTTTTTTCCTCATTGTTTATGTATGAAGTACCTATACGAGTATAAATTAGACAATTTGACCATTTAAAACGGTCATATTTTTTTTTGATTATTTATAAAAGGCCTAACTTCAAATAACGCCTCATGTCTATTCAAGGTTTTAATCCGGGATTCGTTAAACAGATAGTACTATATAAAATATTAAAATTACTTTTCAAAAATGTCTCCGTTTCACTTGTGTTTTAAAATATCTAATACGTAATAATAGAATATTCTACAACTGAACAATCTAGTCGACATTAAAATGCCTGTTGACATCAATTGATATCTATCGATTATAATTGAATGCTTTGATATTATTCTCATATTATATACTTATTCAGTCCAAATTATTATTGACCTACTATATTAATCATCGATTGACACCGAACTAATCAAATTAGTATATTATTTGAAATATATAGTATAAATGTCCAATATTCAGCGTGATTCATAAAGCATAGTCACAACATTTCTTTCTTCAGTAATGCAATTATTTAAAATCCTATTTTTAAATTTTCAAATACACTTATAAAGACCAAATTATTTTCAAATTCTTGAAATTTGTATTACACATTAAGAAATGTTCTTTAGAGTTACAAATTTCAATTTTCAAATGAGAACTCCTTTTTCTACTCACTAAGTTATTTAGCGGATAATTTTTCTGAAAATGTTCAAGTATCAGAATCAAAATTCATACTAGTTGTTTTTGAGTTATTTAACATTGTGTAGGTACATAATAATAATATATCCACGATAATTGGATTAGAATATGTAATGAAGGATTTAAAAATTGTAGAGAATAATATTAATCCATCAGCATTAATAATTTGTGAAAATGGTCCAAAAATAATAAACAATAGATCATATTATATTATATCAACATTATATTTTTGTAAAACGATATTTAAGGACTACTAACCATCATAATCATTAGTATAAACGTTTTAATAACTGAAAAATAACTAGTTTGAATTTTAAAATAGGTAGAAAACAATTTTTAAAAAATATTATCAACTAACTAAATATTTAAAGTTGAGATCTCATTCAAAAAACAGAAGTTTTCAACACAACAGGATACCGCAAGTACTTAATACAAAAAAAATTCAATAATTTGAAAATTTGGTCTTTACGTATATTTAAAAATACCAAAATTCAGAATTCGAATAATCTTGTGGTGAGCGTTATTGGTGCATCATCCTCTATAAGAAAATAAATGTGTACCTAGGTACCAAAGTTAATTTAATTATGATCATACGAAAGTTTTTTTCTGTGTCTAACTTTTTGAAAGCTATTACCTATAATATTATTATACCTATATAATTAACCTTAAGCCAAGTCATTTCAATATCTCAAACTAAATAGTTCAATAAATTAATTAATTGGAGTTAATTAAACATTTCTTGCTCCACTCAGAATATAATCATGAACTTTACTACCTACCTATATGGCTATATACAATCAATATTATTTTTAAAAAAACAATATCAACCAATTAAACAAGTTTAAGTTTTCAGTTTTTCACTTTGAAGTTTTAATGATTTATAGATATAATGGATCCAAAAGTTTTATTTTATATTATTATAGAATAACCAAAAAGACAAAAAGTAATTTTTACTTTTGCCCTGCGCGTCTTTATTAACTCCTATTTGTTTTGCTTACAAATTTGTGAAGTGATGTAAAATAAAATAGATACCTATAAGTTATAACAGCTATTATTCTTTTGATTTATTTTATTAAAAACAATTTACAATGTATTATTATTTAATTTACCTCATTAAGCAGAGCTTGTGGCGAGGTAAATTAGTTGTTAGTACACAATATAATTTATAAATAATAATTTCCAATATTTAAGATACTAATATTCCATTTGATTTTATAAAATTAAAGTTCCTGTAACCGACATTTTTCAAGAAATATTTTACATAATTCTTCTTTACATTATTAAAAATGTATATTTTCAGATACAGGGGCATATCGTTAAAATTGTTTGAACCTAAACAATCTAGGAACTTATTTTCTATACTCTTTCTTGTGTAATTAACGTGCATGTCATATGCCCTGTTTTCCCGTTTATTGTCTTGTTTAGTAGTAATCTTACCTGTTTGAAATATAATGGAGAATTGCCTGTACATGACTAGTAGAACTCCAAGTTCTTTATAATTTAATGAAGTCGAGCCGTATAATTTCTTTTTATTTAAACATATTCTTATTGCATAATTTTTTTGAATTTCAAGTGGTTTTATAGAATTATCAGAACAGCCACCACATACCAATATACTGTATTAGAAGATCGATTTGTAGAGTGCGTTATATACAACATACAACATTTCAGTAGATAAGAATTTATTAAGTTTGAAAAGTTTACAGATAATAGATTTTAATCTCATAACCACGTTTTTGATATGTATTTTTCATCAAGGATTTCAATCAATAATTAGGCCTAGATATTTCATTCTCGTTACCTTATTTATTTGTTGGCAGTTACACAATTTAAAATTTAAATATTGTATATCAGAAGAGGGTGATAACAATATCATCAAACGTATGTACGTATTATATGAATACACTTTTCCTTATATTCAAAGTTAGTTTATTCTAATTTAGTTTTAAAAAAAGTATTTACTCCGATAATTGTTTTGTGATGAACATTTTTCCATGAGTGATTAGAACAATTTTAAGATAATGAATTAAGTTATTGATCGATCTTTCAAAACGAAAAACTGGTAAAGAAAAAAATAACACTAAATAAATGTATTGCTGCTCTGAAAATCTAAAATTGTTGCTAACTTTATACCCATCATATAATAATAATGTTTACTGTAAACAGGTAATACTGTTGATATTTATTCTACAGAGTTTAAATTGTCTTACTTAAAGTAAATACCAAATTCCAGTAGTAACTTTTAAACTAAACTTAATGGAAATGCAAGCAAGTAAAATCATACTCTATGAAAATGTTAATTTTTCTGGTTTTCAAACCAGACTTATACATCGTCTAAAATGAATATGTTTAGCCATTAATTAATGTTAAAGTGTTTACTATTGACACAGCTATACCGGTAAAAACATCTAAACAGCATTTGATTAAATATACTGTGTGTATAAAGTTACACACTTCAAAATATAATTGTAGAATGTTTAATTAGTTTAATGAAAACTAAACAATATACCTACTATTAGAGATAACCTAACCATACCTGCTATTAGAGATAATAGTAGCTGCTGGGAGAGTGTGGAATAAAAAAATAATATGGTAAAATCAACAATGGTTTTTGTAACCCGTGTCAGCAAACGTCATGACAAATTAACACAATGGGCCCATGCTATTAGGTATTCTGTACTTGGTAGGTATAAAAGAATGAACAATAAAAAAATGCCCTCAACTTTCATTTTGCTGTAAATCTATATTATACCTACCTACTTGTTAGTTGTACACTGTTCACTGTTCATTATGTAATTTATTTTATATTTCATTTACAATCTTGAAATCAATATAATATATTATAGGTATTTCAATGTTTGACTATTTAAAACCCGCTTAGATTTCTTGAAACATTTTCGTAAATGCAAAATATATTCTCAGAAACAATAACGTATAATTATAATAAACTAATTAATATGGTTTAAGTCTGTATATCAACTATCAGTTATTATTGTACAAACCAAGTACTTCGTACAGATTAAAAATAATAAAAAATAATGTTTATATTTCAAGAAAATGTTAGGCTATATTATAATTATCGATGTGACTATGTGAATACAATTTATTTTTAAAGTTATTTTATATAAATTGTGTTTGAATGTCCAGATTTATATAAGATTATACGTATTTATAGCAACTAGGTTACCATAATGTTCACTTGTTTAGGTGGGTACTTACTCAGATATAGACACATTCAAATATTCACACGTATTTTATCAATAAAACGTATATGAAAAAGATATGAAAATAGTTTATTTTTCATTTTATTAATCAATTCAAAATGTCAACCAAACTGATTAATGTAAATTTATGATCATGATGTGCCATAATCCGTGCCAATTATATTGAAATAACATATGCTGCTTCTTAATTGTTTATATTCGCATCATAGGCAACATAATTTAAGTAGTATAATATTATAAATCTTCCCAAATACTATATTTATTAAAATTATACTACATAAATTAGTATTTAATGGTTGCATTCGAATCAAAAATATTATGATAGGTGATCCAGTTTGCGCACATCAAACATTTTTAGATTCTAAATTATAGCATTATAAATTAGGGTTGGTCTGAATTAAATTATTTTAGAAAACATCCATGTAACATAAATTATTAACCTTATAAATAATAAAAATATCTTATGGGTTAAACAACAACAAATCTAATCAATTCAGTTGTAAATACTGTTTCTTAAAATCCATTCATTCAATATTCGATAAGTAAAAAATATTACCATCACGTAAGTAAATTAAAGTATTACGCGCCAGATTATTAAATAAATTAAATATATAAGTTGATATTTAAAATCAAAATTTGCTTATGAATTCACCAACCGACATTTGAATGAAAAATATAAAGACAATACAAAATTTTAGAACTACAAGTACCTATCTAAAATATTTTAAAAAAGCAATTAAATATTAAAAATATTGAGCGTTCTCTGTAAAAAATCATCAGCTATACAATAATTAATAGTATATGCATAAAACTGCAGTATAAGTTAAAATTATATGTTGCAATATGACATTTATCTGCATTGTGTATTTGCATAGAGAAGATTTGTTAGGTAAATACGGATAGATATAAAGGGTGTTTTGTTATTAATCAAACAACCATATAATATTTGCTCTTACATTTTCTAATTTAAATTTGTTCAACTAAATTCAAGAGTATTTTTGTATTTATAGAACCATTGTTCAACATCAGAATACGATAAGCACGTAAATTTAAACTTATCAATTACCTAACTACTATTGAAATACTCATCCTAGATATCGCCATTTAGTGTAGGTATCTAATTATAAAATCACGATTTGTGTCTGTGTGTCACTGATGAGTAGTTATGCATATTTGAATATTTCACTTAACATATGAAATATAACAGAGGAACTAGCAAAATATGAGTTTTGGGCGGTATATGCAAATATAATAAGCAGTACATTCAAAATATGCAAAAATATGCAAAAAAAAATTATACCATTTACATTTATGTATGATGCAAATCGCTTACAGTACTAACCAAAACAGTTCGGATGTTGCAAAAGAAAAAAAAACACTGATTTAAATATAAATACTAGCCCTAATTATAACACACTTGAAATTGAATGCCAAGAATGTCCACTTTTAAACATTTTATTATTTTCTGTAATACAAAACTGAATTAGTCGATTATGGGTTTGAACTTTAAATCATTTTTGATTCGTATTCAACAGTTGAATATTCAAACAATCCTAAATATATTATAATGACAATCTAAAAAAGTATATGATTGTCAATTGTTTTGTTGACGACGAAGTAGATTCCAATGAATAAGTACTTGTAATTTTTAATTTTTAATTCAATTTGTATTCCTAATTAATATTAATAAAATAATAATATAATGTAGTGTTGTATAATTTATATTTACGTACTTATTTAATATACTAATTTTATAATTTTTTTTGTCAAGAATAAAAACTTTTTTTTTTACATATATGGTATTTTTAATTACATATTTTGATAAAATTAAATACATATATATGTACACATTTTGAATTTTTAATACATACAAATCCGCACCCTAATTATAATACATATAACAGTTTTTGCAAAAGTCTTACCGTGCTATAATTTAATCTTTGAAAAATTTTAAGATTTTATATACATATATAAATAGTTTTTTTTTATTATTATTTAATATTCCCTGGGCCTTATTATTCAATATACTCCTGAAACGGCCTGTCGACTAAAAATATTATGTCTCAAAACAACGAAAAGTGCATTGACTTCTTAAAATATTATACGACATAATGCAGTCAAGTTGTGAAATATAATTATGTTAGAATTGGTCTAAAATCAAAGAACTAGATTATAAGTTATAATCTAATATTTATTATTTATTATTTTAATAACTTATAATATTTCATTTATTTGGTATACCTAGCTCCATTTCTCGACTTCGTCATTGATCCGATATCTTTATATCATTTTCCATTTAGCTTCAGTTGAAATATAATACATAAATATTAAATAAAACACAATCAGAGTGATTTCATATTTTATGATTTTCCACTTCTTAATAATTTTGGACGTATTTTTTACGCAAATCCACAAAACTGGAGACAGGTTCAACGAATGCTTGATTTTTTTTTTAGATATTTGAAGTTAAAATTTAGTTGAAATTCGGTATGTTAAAGAAGTGTAAAATGTTTAGTTATTTTGTTGTAATTCAAAAATATTTTTCGTGTGTATTTGAAACTCGTACGTATATTATTATATTTTATATAGGTACACGATGACATTTTCAAAACATTTAAATTAGTATTACTCGTATGCTATTGTCTATTTATTTTATAGTTTATACTGCATTACTAATAGTTAAATGAATTATTATAATAATTAGTGATGCAAGGAAATTTTCAAGAGAAATTTCAATCAAATAAATGTTATTGTTTGTTTTTATTTACATTAATTTTGTTGTGAAAAAATAGCAATACTGTAAATGATATATACTACCGCGATAATATCAAATATTATCATTACTTATGTACTTATGTACTTATTAATTAATATGTTTAAAACAAAATACTTAAATTAATAACATTTGTACAGAATATTTTTAATGTTATAAAATATACTTCAAAATGCAACGATTTTTTTTTCTTTTTTTTTTTATTGATCTTTTTTTTAAGCCCGGCAACTGTGGCCATTAGCTGTTTGTAGGTTTTTTTTTTGTTGTGGTTGTGGTAGGGTTTTGATTTTGGTAGGTTGTTTTTACACGTGGGGGGTGTTTGGCAGAATTCTGATTGGGCACCCGTAGGTTTCTGCCATGCCCGGGCGGGGGATGGCGGCCTATCACTCCAGACACCGTGACTTGCCCGGAGCGAAAAACCACCGGTAGCCGGGTTCGAACCGGCGAAGGTGCGCGTCGCAACCGACGCCTTATCCACTCGGCTACACCGTCCCCCAAATGCAACGATTATTTCTAATTTGTACACGCTTTAAGTAAAAAAGTAAGCTCTATTAAAAAATAAAATTTAATTTTAAAATTTCAGAAATATTTTGAATAGTAAATATCTGAAATTTTACATTACCAATAATAAATTTAATACCTAGCAATATATTTGACATTTGTATAATAATAATAGGCTGACAGACAGTCTTCAGTAAGACGGACAAACCATTTCATAATAATTGTTCGTATGCTATGATTTATCATTAAATTCAAATTTTGCACATTCTTTACAGTTATCTACAGCACAGCAGAGTGGTTTAAGAACATTTCAATTTTCGAAATATTTTTATATTTCATATAGGTATTGCTGCTAATTATATTAGTAATATACTCTATAACCAATGGCTACTATTTAACCATAAAAAATAAATTAAAAAGTTTTCGATTTTTGTGAGGCAAAACTAAATTTATGTTAGAGCTACTCAATTGCAACCTATAAAGATTAATAAAAATAAGCTAAAAACATAGGTACTCCAAATTGTAAGAAATCTATTTATATAATTTTTATTAAAAACGGTCCAGTAGTTTTTGAGTCGATGTAGGTCAAACAATCAAAGAAACAATAATTTTCCCTCGAAGCAAGGAACCGCAATCGTCTATCTGACGACTTATACGGCATACTTGGACCGATTTTTCCAACACCATGCATATTCGTTTTCCTCCAGGAGACAGAATTATACAAACTAATTTAATCATCAGAATAACACTATCTTAATGTTTAAGCTTATATTGCCTAGTCATTATTGTTGTTATATAACCTTTTTATTATTATGTAATACCTATATATTCAAAAAAAGTAAGATAACATTTGTAAATTATGCAACATTTTCTAATTATATATATATAGTTTTTTAATTGTTAAATTACATTCAATTATTCATTTTATTTTAATCTAATTAATTAAATATCTAATTCAAAAACCAAATTACACTTGATATTATATTAAATTACATTTAAGTACTACCTACAATTACTACCTTTAATTATACATCTTTTAACATTGGAATACTCTACACTCAATTGCTTGATGATTTTTTCATATTAAACTATTCTTATTATTTTCAGTTTTAAAGGCATTGAGGTACAGTACCGTAACACTCACCTGCATCCATATTATATTCCTTTGCTATATAATTTTGTAATAGAGGTTAAAATTTTGAAGTAATATTTGCGTCGGATATTTTGACGTGTCACCTCTAATTTTTACTTTATATAATGTAGTTTTTTTATTTAAATATTATAAGATTACATTCTACATTTTCACTTATCGTCAGACATTATTACTTTGTATCATACTTTTTAATACGTTATAAAATTAAATTATTCTAAAAATAAACACTAAATTATTACTTAAGAATATTATTTTTTTATATCTCTATGTTATATATTTCTACCTATTATTGTTATATAGCACAAAGTATTATGAAATATTTTAAATTTCCACAGCAATTAAGCTGTAAAAATAATGCTGAATGTACGACATAGTATCAGTACAAAATATTTTAAATTACTGTTATGAATAAAGTTGTAATAATAATTATTATTTTTATAGTATATATTATCTTTCTCTCGGACTTACTACAGTTATCAGAAAGTGCCTACTGGGCACTAGGCTCGTACCAATCGTATTTTCTTGATTAAACATAGAACTATAGAAGGACTACTATAAAAACAATAAGTTATTAATCTTTCATTTAACAGTTATACCTATGTATTTGTCGTTTGTTCGTAATTTTATTTTTTTTCTTTAAGAGAAAAGTTGTAGTAGGGTTAAAAGTTCTATCCATTAATCAGTTCGATCGGAAGCATTTTTTCTCTCACGCGTTTTGGTGTCAGAACAACAAAAACTCCACAGCTCTGTTGTAATTCACCATATACCTATATATCCGAACCTACCTATGTATTATACGCGTGGTATTAACCCCGCGGTAGAAGCGTGCAGGTCACCGCCAATGATGCTGATGCACAGGGGGCGGTTAATGCTGTGTATATAATACAATGGTAGACCTTATTGTGTCGCACTCGCCCTATCACTCTCCACCCCCCCCCTCAACCCACATACAAACTCTATACTTACAACCGTGTTAGGTTGGATTAGGTTTAACCAAACCATTGCAAATGGTCTTGGAAAATGGATAATTTAAAATAAAAAAAAATATCGAGGGCAAAACCACCTCGTTATAAGAGCGTGGGGGCGAAAAATAAATTCTTATTCTGTCTGTCTGTTTTGGCGACGAAATATAAATAATACATAGACGATTTGGCGTGATATCATTGACAGTCGTACGCCGCTCTGGCATACCGTCGTATATAAAATATAATATATATATAATAATATATAATATGTGAATTATTGATTCAATGTAGGTACTTTTTGCACACGTCACGTGACAACGGTTTTTCACTTTGATTGATTTCCTAACCGTCAATTCCACCATAATCCCAATCCCAATTAACGTTAACACTTGAGCGGCATGGAAATATTATAGGTAACACCTACTGCATCGGACAAATAGACGTCATGTGTGAGTAAGTGATTATTTATATTATATATTGTATACGACTATATTATATTAAATAAATTATTATATATTATTATATATATTATATGACGATTTTTCGATACCACCGTGTTTAATGTTGAGAAATATAATGAATTTTTTTTTTACTTCTTTAGTTATTTTATTTCTTAAACTACAAACCTTGATTTTCAATTTCCCCTAACAGGGTACAACGTGTTTCTTACATTTTGGTTTAAGATTATATGCCATTCAATAATTTAATAGGTATAAATATTTATACTCTATAAAATACCTACCTATTAAATTATTGTTAATATGCATTTATAATTAAGGCTTACTGAAGAACGAAGAGTAAGATTACATAATACATTTTAAACGCATGTATTAATAACAAATCATCGATAATATTATTAATGTTTACAAAATATAATACATCCAAAATTAATTTTTTTAAAAACACAACACTCATAAAAATATATATCATTCATTACTCTGCTCAAAATCTATAATATATTATTTTTACGGACAAAACAATAAAGTGTAGGGAAAGCTGTAAAATATTTTTACAAGGGTCATTTATAGAAAACTGTTCTTAACTCTAGACAATGTACGAATGTGTTCATGTGTAATTGTGTGTGTTTTCTTTTCAAAGTAAACATTTTTATATTAAATAAAAAGTTATATTATTAGTTAAGAGGAGAATGCCATAGATTTTTGGTCTATAGTAAAGATGAGTGGCTCGGCGAGGTGCAGTGGCTTAAACCAATCACGCTACGTGATTGAGAGTAAGCAAAGGCTGCTGCCACTAATTCTCGGATGGGTGACCACCCGGGTTCATAATGTGCAAAAACGTTGCCACGCATACACGTGGATATCAACCTTACCAACCTTACAGGCTAATTACCTCAGTCGTCAAAGACTTAATATAAAAAAAAAAAGTAAAGATGAAAAAATAATATTTATTGTATAACAAAATTAAGAAAATTGAAAAATGTATTAAACTATGATATAGCTCCATTACAATATACTGACAGTAGTTACACTTGGACGAATATATTAAAACTGCTGGATTATAATTGCTTCTACATACACCTAATAACAGTAATTCGATAGGTTTATGTACGAAATACAATATTATACTTATTGTAGTCAAGTTAATTTGTTATCACCATAAATTATGACGATGCTGATACGTTCTTTGAATGTATATGTTTTTCTTGAACAATAATTAAAGTATAGTTAATGAGCTTTAAAAGTTTCTTGTAATTTATGCCGCCAACCGGAAAACAGATTCATTATTTGCTTAATAATTGTATATGCCTAAATATGATGATATTTCCACGCTAAACTAAGTGTTTCAGTGCCAAAGTATTTTATAATTTATACGTAAAATAATAATAGGTACCTACTCAGTTAATTTAAAACAAATGTTATGATTAATTAATTTCAACATGGATAAAACATGATTTTTAAAATACACCTGTTTAAATAATCTATCACAAAGCTCAATACCCAATACGTCATTTATCAAGTTATACAATATTATTTTAAAAATTTGGACCACATTTGTTTATATTTAAAACAAAGTATAAAATCATTATATTTGGCGTGTTTAATGTAATATTATACAACCACATAATAGCTACAACTGAATTCATTCAATGTTAATTTTGATTTTATAGCGTATGAGTCATAATGAAAGATCTTATAGCTTACAAGTCACCATAAATCATTTTTTTTTTACTCGTCTAGTCTCATTATGTTATTATAGTACATAAATTCTACAAGAAGTGTATATAAGTTTTTTTTTATTTTTTTTTTGTAGTACGACATTTTTATAATGAAATCTAATTTCTTAATAATAAAAAAATATTGTTTGAAAAATTTACTTTGAAAAAGGTTGAAAAGTTCATATTTGTGAATTAAGGAAAATAATATGTATTATTTTTAATTATTTAGTAGGCAAGCAAATTAAGGATAAAATATTTACTTATACCTTATTAACTGTTAATAATCAAAAGTAAATACAAATAACATATAGTTATACACATTTCATATTTTTTTTTTTTTAATCAATTTGTGTATAGTACCTATATTGTTGAAAATATTGTTATTAGGTATGTGTTATTTTATAGTATCACATAAAACGGTTCGAATAATAATAACCATCGATAAAATATTGAAATTTTAAAATATAAGCTACGTCAATATTTAGCTTTTTTATTTATTAGTTATAATTTGGACTTCCCATTACAGAGAAGTAAGTTTGGGATAAAACATTTCACAAATATCACAAAACATTAATATAAAAATCCATGTGTAATATGTTACATTAAATATTAATTTAAACATTGAACAAACTAACAACCCAATCAACAATAACATAAAAATGAATTGGCTAGTTTAAAACAAACTTCAAGACATTTTTATTTTAAAGCTCGCAAGTACCTATACACGATTTATTGTCATCTAGAAACTAGATTAATATATTTAAAAATAGGTATTGTGGTTATCGTATATGTGAATATAATAAATCAAATTTTAAATATTAAATATTAAATGTGTATAAACAATAATGGTTCGTATAAATAATATTTGGTGAAGTTCTGTTTTTTCAAGTAATGGGTCAATAAAAACTGTATTGTTTCAAAAGAAAACATGACATATTTCTACATTCAATAACATAACAAGATGTCCAAAAACACAATAAACATACCTTTTTTTTATATACAAATAGTATAAATAAATAGTATAAATCAGAGTATAAATAAATAGTTTGGCTACTCAAAAACATAGATCATTGTCGTTTTGAAATACAGTCACATAATGTACGTTGTGCGTCCTTAATAATAGAGATACTATACGCAGCTCTTTTTTTGTATAATCCCGCTCAGACTGTGTCTCAGGAAATATTTGTGATTTATTTTTGTTCCTTTTTTCATGTTGTTTCTGTAACAACTTTCAATTTTCTAACAGCGACGATGGTTTTAAATTTTATATTTTCAGTCTTAATTTTCACATACGTTTATCTTTTATCGAATTTTATTATTGATTGTAATAAATTAGTGTATAAAATTGAATATAAATTGAAAATTGTGAGGAAATTTATATTTATTATTTAATAAAAACTATCTCATAAAATTTAAACTTCAATCAATTATCAATAGTATATTATATAATATTCAATAGTTATAATTATATTGTAATATTTTTGTCGTTCTGTACGCCAATATTTTTTTATATACTCTGCGCACAAATTGTAAAATTAAGAAACAGGACTTACGGCCGAATATTGATATAAATAAACAAATAAATTGCAATATAGATAATCATAATATACACTATAATACATATAGTACAATATTAAACGAACAACATTTTTAAACAATTAATATTTTCTACGGTAATTGGTCGGTCTAAACTTAATTATAATTAAACAAATTTGTAATCAATTAATTTTTCTTCATAGATATGTAATATCATGATATAAAACGTATTGGGAATTTTTTTTTTATTAGAAAAAACAAGAATAAAATAAATCGTACAATCTTTGATAAAAAATTATACAATAGGTAATATTTGGAGTACAAGTATATAGGACTAGACAGATTGATGGAAGGACGAAAGGAGGGGTCCTTTTACCCTACTTCATAATTTTAGGCTGATCTTTATTTATTTTATGAAGTTTTTTTTTTTTGAAACGTTGAAAGTGAATAATATTTTTATCTTGTTTTAATTTCATTAGCTAAAATATGATTTTTTGTAATTTTTAAACAACGGATGTTTGATAAATTTTAAGATGTTTTACACCAACGTATTATTATTTTATAACCATATATTGTACGCTAAGCAGGAAGTGAATAGGTAATATCTAAATAATTGTTTACACAACTTCGATATCTCTATACACATTCCATCATTAGTACCATTGAATACTAAACCTCAAATTGTCGAATATCGGATGTTATTCTGATAAGAATTTTCAAATAGCTTCTTAAAATGTTCATCTTCCAATTACGAAATCCATCACTTAGGAAAAAATAAACACGCATCTATTGATCCTATGAGCATAATATAAAAATGTTTTTCGGCATTATATTTACTTTCTCCGTTTTAGCTTCGTGTAATTTGATCGTTTGATATTCTACAGTACAACTTTTCTATAGAAACTTTTCTTTCAATATCATTAAGTTTTCACTTTCTTGTATAAGCGATCCTTCCATTTCAAAATTGACCCACACTACCCAGTACCCACCTCTAACCCAACCTATATGGATTATTATTTTGGCTAACCTACGCTACCATGTCTTATAACTTTACACCTGTGAGGCACAACGCTCATGTAGTAACAACTAAGGCTATGATAATGGATGGTAAAATACATATCACGAGTTCACTAGTTTCCGTGGTGATTCAAGGAATACTAAAATCGTGTAAACTAAATTAGTAGTTTTCAGCAACTTTAAAAATTGACCTATTAATATTATTACCTTGATGATTCAGTGATCAGAGTGATTGATTGGAAATTGACCAAATAACCACCAACATATTTGTAAAGTTATGATAATATTATTGATCATATTATGAGGGGTATTGTTGTGCAGTAAATTTCGATGAAATGCGGTAGGCTATTTTTCTGTAAATAATATAACATTTATATTATGTACTAAATTTTCTTTATTTTAGAAAAACAGTTTGGGTTGGAAAAATATATCGTCAGACCAGTGTAAACATAAATTTGACTTTCTTGGCTGTTGGTCAAGAACAGGTCATTGTTTACTGGCTTGAAATAAGTAAAAAGTTTTATGTCTAATCGAATAAAGTTCACAGCACATTTATAGACCCAACAGGCGATATTTTCCGTAGCATTGTGTTGGTCATATTTTGATGAATGGAAACTGTCAGACATTTTCTTGCATACTAGTTCACTATCAACATAATTTAACATAAGCTAGTATAGTTTAAAATTGTTATCAACTTTTATTTTAAAACTTTCCCTATATATTTTCAAGCTTATGACAGCAATAATAATAACAATTTCTGGTATAATAGTTTAGTTAAAAAATAAATGAAACACTTTATATTTAATTTTTAATCTTCCAAATATTTCAATTAATCTTTTTAACCGAATATACAAAAATATTATATGAAATAGTTTTAAAATAAACAGGAAACAATAAAATACATATTAAGTAGGTAAAGAGCACACCAAATTACATCAAATGGTCTTAAATTTTAAATTGTTCATTAAATTGAAATATTTATCTTACAGAATTCAATTTTGATTAGTGTTCAAGTTCTCGAATTTTTCACTAGTTGAATAAAACTCTATCGTGTTATAAATATATAATAATATATACTATGTTTATTTAATTATTTATAAAACATTAAAATATTTGAACTTAACTATTATAATAATTGTATTATAAATACACTATATATCTTAAAATGTAATTAAAAAATTTAAAGTAAATATATATTTATTTTAAAAGTTAAATACCTAAATGTAATATTATTATACATATGAAATTATATGCTTAATGTGCGAATTTATATTATTAAAATATTTAAAAATACTCCTGTTTTTAAATAAACATATTTAAAGGAATAAATAACGCACCCAAAGTTTAATTACTTCGAATTTTATAAAAAAAAAAAGAAATGCACATAATAAATAAAATACATTCTAATTGTTTATATTGATATTGTGCTGTGTATAATGGCTGTTATATAATACTTAGTAAATAACAATGAAAAATGTACATTGGATTTTATGTTTGTCCGTTATTATTATTTTTTGGATTAAAGTATCAAAAAATCAATAGTTTCCTACAATTTTTAAATTATTGTTATATTTTTCAAGCTTTATAAATTATAAATAAAAGAAAAATACAATATAATGTTCAACAAGGGACCGTTCCATCATCTATTTCCAACACTTTTCAGCCAACTTACTAAACCATCCGACAAATCATCCATTACTTTTTTTTTCTCCGCTATCACACCCATTTATTTCTATTGTTTTTTTTTTTTATGGCCATTTTCATTTGAAAACCTTAATGTATGCAATATGTATAAGATAAACACTAATTTACCAGAGTTAAATATTGAAATATCACAAATAACTCGTTCTACAGAATATAACTTTCCATTTGTGTCCTGAATATGTAGATCAATTGGAGCAGTAAACAGACAAATAAAAGATTTTTACAATTTATTCTAATTCAAAAATATTAAAACGTGGGAATTTAATGAAACATATTTTAAAACATTTTATAAGATTTATATATAACTTAAACAGACAGTGAACGGTATGTAATTGTGCACCACCTATACACAGCACAATTTTGATAACCTGTATAGGTATTATGTCAGATGGTATACATCACGCAATGATCAAAAAACTTTCTGTTATGGAACCTAAATCATCTAAACATGGTTCTCATTGCACATCCCTACTTCACGAATAAGTCATATACGATCGCTTCTAACGAAATATTTATACCGTAAGTATCTAAAATAATATATTATCGTGTTTTTAATTTAATTTATAAAGGTATAATATATAGTAAGGCACGTAAGCCATCCACTGGTAGTGTCATAATATGTATTTCAGGTTATTTTCCCATTTTGAACATCCATATCCATGCAATAAGTACAATATATTGGGAATTTTACCCTATTATACTGATACAGGTCATGTTGGAATTATTCGTACCTGCTGATTATCTGTGATACCATAACTAAATAAACAGGCATTTCAGCAAAATCGTTCTGCACATAAAATGTGGCCCAGACATGGAATAAACGAGTTCTTTATCAACACCTCAATGTATTTGGGATGAAAATATTGTTTATTCTAAGTCTGCAGGGACACACATATATACATTATACAACTAGTATTTTTATATATCTCACACATGCCGACATGCGCAGTGAAAGGAAAAATACACGAGTTGGCTGATATACCTGTCTATTTAGTCATAGTGACACGTAAGTTCACCATGATGATTCTTTGTTCATTTTTTTTCATAGCTGTGAACAGTTTTTATATCCACTTTTATTTGGTTTTTTTTGTATTCAGATTTCTTGCCAATCGTTCTATTGCTACTCTACTCGATTCCGCTTTTGATCTGGCATTGAGGATTCCACCTTTAGTCTTTTTAAGAAACGTTCACTCTGTCGTTTAGTCGATAAGTTAACACGTATGATCACTGCCATGGTTAAAATCATTTCTGAAAAAACAATGAGCCGAAAACATGTATTTAAAAAAATACCGTTTTCGGACCACTGTTTCTTTTTCAAGCAAAAGGTTATACTAACATTTTGCTCTGAGCCTTCGATACTTTTATTAAGGAATCCTAGAAATGCTTTAAAAATACTAAAGCATCGTCTATCTTCTACCAAGATGCTGTGTTCAATGCATTTCATACGTCCAGTGCTACATTTCACATATATAGATTTGGCCTTCTTAGTGGTCCTGTGTTCGCCTTCCGGCTTTCCCGTTGTTTTCTTCACAAATTACTGCGTTTTTACCACGTAATTGGTTGATATAAATCTTCTGAAATCAAATTGTTTTTCAGCCATACACTGATAAATTTCTAGTTTGTTCAGTATCAGCCTATAAATTACTTACCATGCAGAGTTGCTTCAAGAAGTTAGGTTGTTTGGAAAGTTTGATTTCTCTTATGATCAAAGTTTTGTGATCCACCAGATTGATTAGAAGGAATCGTATATGAAACATACAATTAATGTCTTTAGCGTGGCAGCTTCTCTGCAAACATCTTTATTATCTAATCTATATTTCTATCATTCCCTGTCCCTTTCTCGTCAACTAGCCTTATTTTCGCTGTCCTCTGATGGTTTTTTTTATAAAATCGTCCGTTTGTTTTTGCACATATTTCTCTTGTTCCACAAAAATGTACCACCCATTGGTATATGTGTCAGAAACAGTTTGTGCACCACTTCATCCATCTTTCACTATTTCAATGGCGTCTTTTAAGTTTTTCATCACCAACCTGTAAGATTGGTAAAAATGGTAATCCTCGGCGAGTCAATATTTTTGTTTACGATGGCAAAATTTAACTTAAATTCCAAAGCCTAGATTAAATCAAAAGTTACAAAATCTACAGTTTTAAACATCTCCAAATAATAATAAAACAACATACTACTTTAAATATGTGCAAACTTTTTCTGAATTCGAAAAACATACGTTCTACATTTTTAACTCATTTTGTCTATTAGCTTTCAAATAATTTTAACTTATTAAAAAATGTCAGCTTAATAAGCAAGTAGAATATAATAATAGGCATCTCATCCCATATAATATTTACAGATGATATTTTATTTCGTTATATTCTTATTTTAAACTTTTGACAATACAATCATAATAATCGATATTACACTTGGATTTTGTATAAAATATTTTTAATTAATATTTTTTAACAATTAAAATAATGAAATTAATTTTGTATTTTTATAATAAAAAAAATATGCCGAAATATTGGTAACTGCAGTTCAATATACCTACTTATATTAAAAGTATATAATTTTAAATTATCAATTTAAATACGTTTTTACAGGCGTGGTTGTATGCATTTAAACATTTTCATTTGTAAATTCCGACAATATTATATACAATTTCTGATTATTTGTTTTTTTTATCAATACATTGGCATCCCTAAGGTAATTTACTCGATTAAAATTAAACTTCAGAAATAACATAAAGAATTTCTTTAACCTAAATTATATTCAGATCTTTATTTTTAAAGAGAGACACTTTAAGAAACTCATTATACTTTAAAACGTGGATAGTATATTTTATTGTGCTATCAACACCAATACATAAGAATTCTTTTATGAATAAAACTTGAGAAATTAAATTTTAATGACTTTATTTTTACAAAATGTGTATTGATCAATTTTTGTAGAACCTAAAAGTACAATATAACATATAAAAAAATATCGTAAAATAAAGTTGGTTTGACGAATTTAATAATTTGTGAACACAATTTTTAAAGTCATATGTTTTAAATATATGGCTTTGCTAATGCTTTTCATGAACCAAATAAATATTACACTTATTTGTAAATGTACAGTAAGTAAAAAAATATTTAAATATTAAATATAAGGATTTCACCTTCTTCAAAAATGTATTTAATGTATAGCATTGGCAAGTGTCTATAAGAACTGTGACGTGCGTCGAACTACATTAGTGTTTCGCCAAAAATAATAGCAAATATTTAAGTAAACAACGCTGAGGAAAATGTTCAAAATATTAAATAAACTTTATGCTGTACTCGTAATTTTAATACAAACACTGAAAAAATAGAATATCCTATCGAGTGAAAATATTATTTTGTTTTATTATTTCATGTATTATATAATTTAATAAGTAGATATTTGCTTATGAAAGTTATAACTTTAACGATAACTTCACCAAAGTTATCGAGGTAAATTTAAGTTATTTGAGGTAAACTAATGTAAGGTACTCATGGTTCGGAAATGTTTTTGGAACTTGGTTTAAATTTTAATATCAAAATTCATTCTTTATATTTTACGATGAATTGTTGATATTTTTAATGGTTGACATTTTTTGTTTTCAAAATGTGTAAACGCATGTTTTTCATTACTTATTTGTGATCTATATAAAATTTATAATATTAATTAAAACGTTGTTCAAATATGTATTGTTATATCATTATTGGTAACTACTACTTACTTCTTCCTTACTTATTCATCACAAAAACTTTTGAAACCCAAAGTCGATATACAATATACTAACATAATAATTTAAATATAGGTATCTTTCCTAATCAATGGCCATAAATACGTGATTAATCATTCAGCCATACAGACGGTATTAAAGTAAATTAGTAAGTATCGTTTTTCTTTCAAAATATTTCGAACACCTGCAGATTCTGATGATCTGAAATTCTGAACATATATTTTTAACACCATTTTAGTTTATTGTTTTTAATGAATTTTCTGAAGAAAATTAAAAACATAAGTCATAATCCATAGTTTTACATATTTCTACACAAAAACAGTAGCGCAACCCGAAATCTCTTTTTTGTTTTGTACCAATGTAGTTCTGTCAAATATTACTAATTCAATTTATGTTAATACCAAATACAATTTATCACTTTCTATTCATACTAAGTTTTAAACATATAACTATATTTTAATATTTACAGTTACCCAAAGTAACATGTTGATGTTAAAAATATATGAATTGCGGTGAGAACATAGACATTAGTAAGTGGTACGTTCGCTTCAACCAGACTTTTTATGTTTTGTATTAAAGCATCTTAACGGGCCTACCATTGTCTTAAATAATATATGTATCATTAATTAATTATTCATAAAATAAATTTTAAGTATTCATTTACACAATTTCAGTGCTTTGTGTGGCTTTGGGTTTAGTGTTTTCCGAGGTTATTGACCTGTTTCAATTCCAATCTGAAAAATAAATGTTTTAAGGAATAATTGAATAAAAACGCTGAGAGGGTTTAGAATTTTTTTACTCATTAACACCTCGGAAAACACTAAGCCCAAAGTTAATGAGTAAAAAAATTCTAAACCCTCTCAGCATTTTTATTCAATTATTCCTTAAAACATTTATTTTTCAGATTGGAATTGAAACAGGTCAATAATGCACATGATTGGAACCGAAACTATGTCTCGATCGGGATTTGTCTATACGCAACAGTTGTACTGTATATCCCCGCCATTAGAGTCTTTGAATTTGTGTATGTTATTATACTTATATCGCAACAGTTTTTATAATGTATACCTTAGCGTCATAGTATAATATATTTGCGTGGATTTGTCTCCATCGGAATCCCAAGAAAACCAATTTGAATGTTAATAAATAATTTGGAATAACCGTTGTGGTTTCGAGGCGTTTCTTTGAAATCAATCGTATGTGCAGTTTTGCCGACGTTCCGTTTAAAACTTTCACGTAAAGTACCTCGGGTACAATATTTATACAACATTATTATATTTTTCAATACCTACTCAGTGTTTAAACTGTTTAAAGAGCTTTTCTTGGTCTCATAACACAAAGATGTATGATTTTATTTGTTTTATATAATGTTCTAATCATTTTAGAAGGAACGGAAAGTGAGGGCCTAAGAAAAAAGGGCACACATTGAATTTTTGTCCACCGGCCCCCAAGCTATCTGTTTGTATTCAATACCACAGCACTGATATGAGTGTACACGCATATCACGTCGTAACGCGATTGTTATTATTATTATTAATTTTTTTTTCCGTTACATATTTAACGTACCTATACTTCAGACGTGATATCGTGTACTTCCTTTTGAGTACAGATCCGTCGCCGTCGGCGGTTACGTTATAATAATATGGTGTTGGCTGTGCAGGCATTAAGCGTGCGCCGCGGAGGCCGAAAGAAAAACACAATAATTTTCCCTGGGGGCTCTCGCCGGGGCCGTTGCGTATTATACGGTGGAGGCGGAAGTGAGTGCGTATGCGTGCGTGTGTACAGATTATATAATAATAATACGGTTTACCTCCACACACACTGACGGTATCTTTGTTCCGAATTAACGTAGCCCCGCAGAGCGTGTCTGTGTGTGTGTGTGTGCGTCTGTGCGTCCGTGTGTGCGCTGTTAAAAGGGTAGGTACCTCCGTGTGTAACAGGATGAATGAATAATGTTCGAAGGCGCGCGCGCGCAACGTAACTGAAAAACCTCTCTCGCACACACCACCTATAATACATAAATGCGAACTCTTCAGCGGTCGTCACCACACCCATTTTACGAGTGTATATATAACGTGCACGCGTATATATATGTGGGCTGGCGCCCGCGCGTGTGTGTACACTATATTTACGGATTTTTCGACCGTCGCCGCCGCGGTTTACTTCCCGGGTTTTTTTTTTTTTTTGCTCACCCCCCCCCCCCCCCATCTCCCACAAATAATTTTTAGGTCCCTGATGTGGCAGGTACAGAGAGGTACGTGTTTCAGTCGTGTTACCTACTCGACTGAAATCAATACACTTTATATATATATAATATTATTATAATATACGTAAAACTCCACCGTGTATTTATATATGCATATGTAATATATAGATTCTTTAAGTATATATATATATACTTTTCTCGAGGAAAATAACTGTTTTATCCGTCTGTTACGCACTGTCTCTCTCTCTCTCTCGATCCGGGTTTGCTTCTTTCTGAGTAAACGCGATTCAATACGCGACGAGTGAATTTTAAACGTACGTTCCTGGGCGGCAATCGCCTCGTCGATTTCTACCGGACATTCCCCTCTTCTCACCCATTAAGTACGCTGCCCGTTCAAAATAATACCACGACCAACGTTACGTACTTACGTGTATGTGTGCCTGCCTGGAACTTGAAAGGCGTCACGGAAAATTCGTATCAATGATAATGTTCCCCTAATAAAAACGAAAAACACACAACTACTCGTGCCCATATACAATCGTTCTATTTTTTTTTTGTTTAGTTTTCAGTAAATTATTGTTTTCAAATGTTGAGTGTAAGGAACGATGATTATTAATATTAGTAGAATCATTAATTATTTAAATACTGTTCGTATTTGGTATAGGTTCATGTAAATTATAACGTGTGGTGGTTATTAATGCAAGACACCAAAGTTCGTGTCTAATATAAAATACAAAAAACTCAAATATTATATTTCCCCAAAACTCTAGTACCTAATCAAACCTTTTTTGAGAATTATTGTTATTTATAACTGTCATTTTTTTATTATTGATATTCATACATAATATAATATATAATATATATATATATATTTATTTCTGTCTATGTATAGAAAGATCATATATTTTCTTTCTTGACATATTTTATTTATCGTCTTTGTTTCCGGTCATTTTTTAACAGCATAATCTGGGTATAACACTTGCCTTTTCGTAAAAAAACGTGACGCAATTTACTTGACTTTTCCCAATGAAAAGACCATGAATACCTATACAAATACACCTAACCTATACATAATATATACAACTATAGACAATAAATCAAACTTCATACTTCCTTTTCAGCCATTGGATTTTTTAATCTTAGTATTTTTTTCACTTAAAAATCAAAATCTTACACAGTAATATTGTGTCTATTGCATGTAATATATCTGTTGACTGTTATTAGTATTATGGGTATAATAGTTTACCCATTATAATAATATATATGTATATATTATTTATAGGTACCTAATCATAAATTACAATTTTTTTAATTTCCAAAACAAAAAAAAAAAACAAAAAAAATGTTTTTTCTGGAGTAGGTACCTATGCTAAATACCTAACGCGCTTGAATTTGGCCCCAACATGTTATGATAATTACACCTAAATTATACCAATATTTTGCAAAAAATTGCAACCTAATTGATAAAAATGTACAACTTATTTTTGAAATAGCTTTAGTTAAAGATATTTTATTCACATGCGATTATTTTTATTAAATTTATATTTTTTTTATTAAACTAGGCTTTTTTTATCTGATTTATATTTTATTTATTCAACTATGATTTTTTTATTCTAGTTAGATTCTTTTTATTTAATATAATTTTTAGCTAAACTAGGCTTTTTATATCAATTAAAATTTTTATCCTGGTCAAGTTTTTGAATCTAATGTGAATTTAAAAAACTCATAATTAAAATAAAAAGCCTGGTTTAATAAAAAGAATCTAGGTAATAGAATAAAAAAATCACATTTGAATAGGTTAAATCTAAATCAGATTAAAAAAGTCTAATTTAATAAAAAAAATATCAATATCATAAAAAAAACTGACTATAATAATAGTTTATTAAAAAATATAAAAAATCATAGTTGAATAAATACAATCTAAATTAGATTAAAAACCTATATTGATAAAAATAAACTATTGAAAAAAAGAAGTTATACATTTTTATCAAGATTTTTTATCTTAGTCAGGTTTTTGAATCTAATGTGAATAAAACACTCTTAATTGACACATTTGGTCAAATTCAATCACGTAGGTATTTAATGATTATTTTATTTTATTACGTTTCGTTTACTGAATTTCAATTTTTTTTTTGTAATAAAATATACAATCTAAAATTTATTGTAATAAATTAATTATCAGGAAAATTATAAAAACTTTACAACTAACTAAATCTTATAAATTGGATTTTAATATTGAAAAATGTATTGTATAATACCGGTATTAATATTAAGAGATAAGTGCTATAATATAATATAACATATGAACATTATGAACTACTTTATAATACAAGTATAATCACTCAGACTTGTATTCATTGAAATTTTGACCTTAAAAAAAATCAATTTTTATTTGCTTTCGGTGTATTGTATATTTTTAACCAAACCTAAGAAACAATATTCTTCTGAAATAATGATTTATTAGGTAATGATTTAATTTAAAAACAGTAATGAATATCTAGCATGTAATGATATTATATGAGTGATGTGTGTACTGTGTACTTTGGTATCGTTGTATAAGTACTAAAGTTTTATATATTGCCGTAATAGGATGTTCTTACAAATAGCAAGGATCATCGATTCATATAACGAATATAATATTTACTGAATATTTAATAGAATAAAGTACAATCGGGTCGGGTGAGGGTCTCAGTAACTTGAAGTTCAAAATATTAAAATAAATTCAAACCATCGATGGCTTCTAGTTATCTGGTGGAATCCAAGAATTATTTTGTCGTACCTAAAAACGTCTCTAAAAATCTCAATGAAAAAAACAAGATTACCCGTGCCTGGATATGGCTGACGTCAACTACTGCAGATA
The DNA here is from genome assembly GCA_027563435.1 of Nasonovia ribisnigri. NCBI lineage: Eukaryota > Metazoa > Arthropoda > Insecta > Hemiptera > Aphididae > Nasonovia > Nasonovia ribisnigri. Next base: position 130,884 of record JANEHU010000732.1, read on the forward strand.
GGTCGATTCATGTTTTACTCACTTTCGCTCCAGGACTATTTACACAAATGTGTTCATATATTAACACGTATTCGTTTCAAAATACCATATACACACATTTAAAGTGTTTGCAGTGTATGTGACACAATGAATGCTTACATTTACAATACCCCAAGTTGACTCTATTGTTTCAATGGTTTTTTGAACTTTCAGTGAACTATACTCACTGTGTGACGTTGGTGGATTTGATTTTGCAACTTACAAACAGCTCTTGTAGATTATTACATTTTATATTCTTAAACGGATCTGATACACGAATCACGTATATATTGATCCAACTTTATCTCGTTATAATATTTTAGGTTCAAAAGAGTACAAATCTGATAACAGTTAATTTTTTTTGTTTTATTCGAATCAACTGAAAATAAAACTTAGTACATTTTTATTTAATACCTAAAAAAATTCAAATTCGACTTCTAAAAAAATAACTATTTTTTAAAAATATTTTCTAGGAACATACATGTTATAGTATTAAACGGTTTGCGCTCACCCATAAGTACTCATTAGGCATCAACTTATCTGCTGGATAAGAACATAATCGAATTGTGTTCTACAGTTGGGTCTGTTAAAACTGTCTGAATTTATTACTTTCATTATTATCGTTAAAAGATAAAAAAAAAACATACTTACTCTTTATAGTTCGTTATTTTAAATACCTATTTATTATTGCAACTTATATATGAGCCTATACTTATTTCAAGTATGTAAACATTATTATTATGGACGCTATACAAATATATTTGTACGTATATTCAAGTCGCCTATTGATTTTATTTAAAACTAAATATAATAGTAATATTTAACTGAAATAATATCTTACTTTAAATATTATAAATTAATAACGGACCAATTTTCTTTCCTTACAGCCCGAAAACAGAATCTTCTGGAGTAAAAAAGATGGACATAATTGTTCCGATATTTTTTTAAATTTGCTCTATAAAATATCAATATTTTATTAATTAATTTTTTTCATATTTTAATTATAGTGTCCAGTACACCCCTGTACAGAAACAATATTAAAGATTCTATCTGTATGAAACAAACTTTTGCTGATTCACGAAAACTTGTATTTCTTGATACCAATACTATTATACCATTATACCGTTATCAATAGTTTCTCTTTTAAATTGTTTCATATTTTTCAAACGTCCTTCGCTGATCTTGTGTAAACACCGTCATCTCCTTTCCAAGATGAAATCACATTATTCTGCAGCATTAGCGATTATCCAAATATCAACACAACCGCTGTTTGTTCTAGATGTCCATTTGGCTTTTGTTTGGTATAGTATATGTAATATAATCCTTGTATTCCATGCACTACGAACAGTTTAAACTAATGTTCCATTATTCGAATCCCGAAATACTCAAAACAAACGTAAATGGGTCACAAATGTATCAGTATTAATTACTGTAGTATTCAATCGAACAATTCGCTAAATTAACACACACAGCTTTTATAAAAATATAAGTAGGTACTCATATTTTATTTTCTATAATAAAACATATAAATATAATATACGCGTACCGCTCTATCGATTGTTTGAATCTTTGATAGATTTTTTTTTTCATTGTTGAAAAGTAAACGTGTACAATGTGACGTACCATATTACTGTTGACATATTATTTCGAGTTCGTATAATAAATGTGCATATTATTTAATATGAATACCTAATATGATAATGCAGACGTGTATACAATATTATATACTTAGTTGCACGTTTTTGATAAATTTCTTCTTTACGTTGCATTATCAATCAATGCAGAATGATTTGACGGTCAGCTACGAGCAATGCATTTATTTTTTTAATGAATGAACGTTATGTGATGATTTTTTTTCATCCCTCATTGTTAAGCGCAAGTTATCCATATATATACTTTTTGATGTGCATGCCGTTACAATAGAAATAGGTATCAGTTACTGGTTCGCGTTAGAACAATCAATCTATTTTTCATTTTATGGGCTTATAATTCTTGAAATTTATCCCAAAAACTAAGACATTTTCTAACAGACAAATTGTATAGTAGGTGCATGTATTTTTACACGAGAAGAAAAGTATATAAATTAATTCAATTATATTCGACGTTAGACCAACTCACTCTAACACCACAAGTTCCACTTGTGTTATTGTCACGTTTGTATCCACAATTATTTAAGTTCCATCTTATATGTAGGTACTATCATATAGTATCTTCCATAATTTGACAACAGTACAATTATATCAGGTACAATTGTTTTTGACGGGTCAATATCCTATTAAAAATCAATCAAACTCAAATAAATTAAGAAAAAAATGTAACTGCAAGAGTATAGCATAAACCACTCATCCAAACGTACTCGTGTATTCCCACATTAATGGCCAAAAGAGTTAAAAACTGAGAGAAAATCAATTTGTTGCTTTAATAGCTCAGCACTGTACGTGACATTTTTGGAAAAATAACTTATATGCTCAATATTATTATTAAATATATTGGTAGTTTCAAATCGAAGTTGTGAGCGTAAACCATAATAGATTGCATTGAAAAATATATATAATTCATTTCTGTAGAAATATTATATTTATTCCGAGAATGTTTAAAAAAGTTCAAGGTGCCTAATAAAATATTTGCTATTTTTTGAATAATTCAATAGAGGTATGCTTTGATAATAACAAAAGTGTTAATGTAAGTTGCATAGGAATAACATATTTCCAGATACAATGTATTAGAGAACTGTGGAAAATAAAAAGCTATTATTTTTATTACATAAGTTTTAAACGGCCGGTGTATAATTATATAACGATAGTCTTATAAGATATTTATTTATTTTTTATAGTAAGTTTCAAATGGAATACCACAATATTACCGGCTTTCCATTGCCCTATAAATAAGTCTATAATACGACCTATAAAGTTTATACTATACACATTTCCATCAATGTGTTAAGTCACGGATTGCTAACATAACAGAATGATTCCTTTGAAACGCATTTGATTAGTTTGGTACGTTTTGTTTTAATAACGTATAATTGACACATTTTTTTTTTAGCAGCTACGTGTTTTATGTATTTCTTGTACCTATAACGTTATAAATTAATAATGTACCAAAGGAATATACACTTAAACAGTTATATCTTTATAGGTTCATAACATTTGAAAACTTATACACATATTCCGTTCCGGAAGAATATATATATTGTTTGTAACCCAAAAATGAAGTTCAAATAAAATCAAATTCCGTTCGTAATGTATGAATTTTTTTTAGTAACGTAATGAATCTGTAACGTTATGACTTTATGAGTGTGCATTATTGTTCCGTAATGATCTTCATCTAAATATTATAATTTTAGGAGTGTATATATTATTATATTGTGATAGAACGTACTGTAACTGTAACGTTGTGTAGGTATTATAATATAATATATAAGTACTACATTTAGGTTATGTATTTGGATACATGACAACATTATGAATGTAGCATAATTGTATACAAACTCGAGTTGAACATTGAAATCGAATTACGAAATGGAACACTATATTATAATACGTATTGAATTGTAGAATCACCGAAAAAAAAAAATAGCATCCAATTTCAAAACGGAGATCACTTATTGCAGTGTTGTATTATAAATGGCGACTAATTGGCTTCTCAAACGCGAAATCACATACGTTCGACAAAAAAAAAAAAAAAAATGTTCGCGATGGCAAATAAAAACCCGGTACGAGCTAGTATCAGCAGGTTTTCGCAACGCGTCTATATTATACTAATACATATTATGTGCACGCCGTCTATATACGTTTTCAATATTATATATATTATGTGCAATCGAGATCGATTTTTTTTTTGTTTTGTTTTTCAACCTTATCGATGTGCGCGCGTCATTATGTCTGTTGATTGTTGAAATTACGGTATAGTCAGCGCGAACCACCGACTAAGTTGAAGGGCTCTGTATCGGTGGTTCGCGAGGCTTTGCCTGTTCTAGACGAGCAAGACAAAACGGTGGATCGTAAATAACAACACGGCCGGGTCGTCCACGCGCCACCCCTCACCGATCACCCCACCCTCCCCCACCCACAGCTGATTATCCTTTTCGCCACCACTCCGACGACCCCCGCAAACGTAGCCTCGCCGACCCTCAAACACCTCTCCGCGGCCGCAAATCAGCCGACGCGATGTATTTGTGCGAGGAAGATTGCGGTTTTTGTCACCGGCTCGCGCGCTATTCAATGCCACGCGTACTTTGTGCGCAAACTTTGCACCGCCACCGCAGAGTTTTATGCAGAATGCCGGCGAAATGATTTCGCCAAAACGACGTTTTTCTCGGGTATTAAATCATTGTCGTCGGAGGGGTAAGACAAAAAACAAAACAAAAAAAATATGAAAAACACCGTGAACAAACAGTCGAGACCTGCGGACCGGTGATATATATTTCGCGGACCGATGTATAGGTAAAAAAAAAAAAAAAAACAATTTATTTCGGAACGTTGTGACGGACTTACTTATTAACAGCGCCGCAGAAGGGCGCGCACTACTATGGGACGGAATTCAGTAAATTGGATGAATCGGTACCGGAAAAAAACCGTCGGCGTGGGCTGGAACCTTGGGTCCAAACAGACGGTTGGATTTGGTCAGCCGGTCACACAGACCCAACTATATAGCAAGGTTGCTGGTCGAAAACTAAGCCGGGTGAACCCTGTGACCCGACAGGCACTCGAAAAACGTCACCGAATGTTTACTTTAATCGCGCCTAACTAAATGTATACGAAAAAAAGCTGATGCGGTTGAAGGACCGGCCAAATCCGGTCGTATACTCTGACACGTTTCCTCTGTCAAGTCACGCACAAACTGTTTGGATCTGTTTGCAACGCCAACCTTATTACGCCCGGTGGTCCAAAACAGCAAACTACCTCTTCGGTGAAACAGTCAGCCAACAAACAATTATTACGATTTAGACCACTCCGATTGATCGATAATATTATATATTTATATCGTAAGTAAATCTAGCGTTGGCCCGAAAATAAGACGTGATTTCTGGCACCCAAACGAGATGATGCGTGACGAAAAGTTAACAATAATAAGTTATTCGTCACCGAATTCCAGAAACGCTCTGGACTCATCGAAAATACAGGTAGGCAATATCTACCTGTAATAGTTGGAAGGGTAGTCTAAAATGCAATCGTGCAAAGCTGTGAAATAGCAGCGTCAGCGCTTCGGTGATGGACGGGTTCATTTGTCGAGGTTTATATGTTGTAGGTACATGGGCCACTACGATGATAAATCTGTCGACGTGACAAACGCTTATTGAATCTATTGGAAATTTCCTTTATTTCCTTTCTGTTTGGGAAGTAAGTTTACCTGACCGTTATGCGCGTAGAAGACGGATGCTGCGTATATTAATTTTTCAAACGGAAACTGTCGTCGATATAGATTAAACTCATCCGAGATGATTCGAAAGAGACGCTGACGCCAAATCAAATAGAATTGCTACGTTTTACTAGTGGTTTTTTTTTTTTTTTTAGAGGTTCCACAAGGGATTAATTTCTACGAAGTTTAAAGAAAAATTTAAAATAATATATTTAAATGTCGATTCAAAGTATTGTATGGGTGCTCCCATATTATGTCATCTCCGTTGTTGGATTTATTATATACAAATGTATGATGAAATGATGTACATATACAATTCATAAATACATGTAGCAGCAGATATGCTATTATTAAACTGCTTATTTTGCAATCGAATAGAGTGGAAACATAATATTTTAGATAAAATGATACATATCTATATATGTTTTTGAATATATTATTTAGTAGGTATTCATGTTACAATTTATAGTACAAAAGAATCGCTTGTTTTTTATTTTTTGTTTATTTACTATTCTGGATCCAGGGTTACCTATAACGTCCTTTTAGATAAAAAAAAAAAAACAGGAGTGGACGATAAGTCACAAAATGTCTAAGCCACTTCACCCTTGACTCCCGACCGTACAGCATAGGTATATGACTCGCGCGCGCATCCATATATCACGCTTCAGCATCGGCCCGGCCAACGATCTATTTTCCTATTTTCACTCAACAATGCCCAACCCATCTTCGTCGATCTATATAATACACAATAACCACGATACGAGATGGGTAGGTACAACAATAATAAATCATTATCACCGACGGCTTACGAAATAATATTCCGCTCGCTCTCGTGGGGTCGTCCATTGAGTCCTGCAGGCTGTGTGCAGACCGATCAGGAACGCGTATTCCTGGAAAATGTGTATAGACGACCCCCTCCCCCCCCCCGTCCATTTACGTATTCTACCAAATTACTACACCTTAACCGGAAAACTCCAATGCCTCTGTCAAATATTGTTAGACGCCTACATTTAGTGAGATAAAACTGCAGTATGTATCGGAGTAACACATTTTTACAGGCGAACGACCGGCCGGCGAAATCGAAGTCTTAACTATAAAATAAAAATAATAAATTGCTACAACGGATACTTATAAATTATAATAGTAGTTTATTATTATTAATTTAGGTACCTATAACGGCGAAACTAATCGAAATAATCGATGTGGCTAAAAATTCAAAACGTCTGTCGACGAATGACTTATATTGTATATAGGTACGTGACTGCCATGATACATAATAATTAATTTGAATTAATAACATATAATGATTTAGTTCCAATGATTACTGTACTCACAAAACTAGGAAAGTTTGTTTCGAGTTCATTTTTAGAAATTAATAATTTCTGTTTATTGATCTTATTTTTTCATTAGTTTACCATGAATTACTTAAGGTGTGATTTAATTATTTAATGTCTACATTAGCAAATGTAGATGTATACTAGATAAATGTAGTTAATCAATTGTAATGGACTAATAATATTTCAAACATTATGAAAAAATTATTCTCTATTTTAAAGGCGCATTATAATATGTTCCACGAGTGTGGAAACGCGTTGCCACGCTAACAACCGGTCTTACCCGCCGTATTAGATATTTCGCATCAAAAAGAAGTTTTTAACCCTGGTATAGGAGAGTTGATAAATGTTATGGTCGACATAAGACATAATAAAGATACACAGCATACAATAAAAGTGTTCGCAGATGAAGTCAAAACACAAACCTTTCGAACGGTATAGGTACTTGCAGGGCCAGTCGGACTATATAACTACTCCTTGAACCGAAAAGAAGATTTCGACAAAAACAATAAGTAGACGTATTTGCAACCATGTATTAGCGTCTATAGTAAGAATTTATTGAACACCATAATTAATTTTTTGGCTTGAAAATGTTTTAATTCCTACTCGAAATTTCTTACAAGGTGTTACAATATAATTCACAAGAACAATAATACTCAAATATGGTAATTCATCCAAATATCTATTTCAATCCAATCCTTGATTGCATATTGTAAATTGTATTTTATATAAAATTTGCGCTCATAATATCAATATAAAAAGCCTTTTGAGGTGTACCATTAAGCGATACAAATTCAAAACCAAAACATATCTAAAAAATAAAAATGTTTCTTAAGCATTTTAATTCTTTAAATATAATATTTAAAACAGCATGAATACTTTTTCATTTTAAACTTTTCAAGTCTTATTCATAAACCAGTTAAACCACTGACAGTTTATGATAAAATGACAAAATATATTACTGTTATACGACGCTTGTAATAAATAATAACAACAACAATAAAAATAATTCGCATATATTTGAAAAATGTATAATAATTACGAAAATTAAGAAAATTAAATAAAATAAAGTGAAAAAATTGAATATATTATTAAGTCTCGTAGGAGTAGGTGCACGCCGTATAGTGTATAATATAAGTATATACGGTATACACAATCTATAATAGGGTATATATAATAGGGTACATGCAGAACTTCGTTGTAACAAATAGCAACATTTTTAAATATTGATATTAAACGATATAATCAAGTAAATTTATTTACTAATTTGTAATTAAAAATGAACAACATTTTTTTTTATTAATAATTTAATGTTGACAACGGTGAAATTGAATTTTTGACGAAGAAGAAATTCGTTTAATTTTGATGGTTTTTTTTAAAGCGATTTATCGACTGTAAAGTCTCAATCTATACTAAAGTACTTAAATTATCAACATATCAATCACTTCAAACTATTTATAAACTTTAAAAACTGTATTTACTTTTAATTTTATTTTAGCAGAAATGGAATGACAAAAAAATGTAATAAAAACAGTTCCTGTCAATTCAAGTTGAGCATAAAGTGCTTATTTTTTTAAGTTATACATATAGATTTTGAAATAAAATTGTACGTAGGTAATAGCTAGGTATAAAATAAAAATTTTCTTTATTGAAGTTCCTCTCCTCCTTTGTCATCACACTTTAGTGCATGACGTCCTTTTTTTGTTTCTCTTTGTCATCACATTTACTTATTGTTCTTTTCGTAAACAGATTGTATAATACCTAAATAATACAATTATTATTTCAAATTTTTACTTGACACTGTTTTTTTTTAAAATATATGTTTTACTTTTTGGTAACTTGCAGTTAAATTATGTGCCTAAGTCATAGAGTAATACTATTACTCTATGGCCTAAGTACTTGTTCAAATGGATTTTCTTTTGCTTCTAAAATATTAGTATGCAGTTATATTTATAATATAAACACAAATTTATCTTTATTATATCATAGGTTAAAAATGTAGTAGTAAAATTAAAACAAAAACCTCTTATTTAGCATATTATTATAAATTAGTATTATTGTAGCAAAAAGAATAAAATATTTTATGTCCTGACTCATGAATGGGATTGTTTAATAAAAATGTTCTTACAAAAATAGGTTGATAATATTATGAGTTATGCTGGAAATTAAAACACCGTATTCAACACAAAGTAAATATGGTATCAAATACTTCACGAGTTTATTCAAATTTTAATACGAAAGAAAAGAAAGCATTTAAATAATTTATGTAAATACAAACTTGGTATTTAAGTAAAATGTTCATATTGAGTAGTATTAAAACTTATATTAACTTGACAACAGTTATTTTTTGTATAAAATATAAAAAGTTATTTTATACAAATATTAAATACTTAATTTAAATTTTGACATGAAATGAGCTTATATAAGTGTGAATAAGACTAAAAACTGTTTTCTGTAAAAAAGGGAACGATATTTTTAACAAACTACTTTATGTTGAATCCAACTTTAGGTAGGGACAATACTGAATTCTAAACTTCAACAAAAATTATTAAAAAAAAGTAATCCATAAATATTTCATTCATAACTAATATAAAATATATAATTGAATACTATTATATCCATATCATTATATCCATGATATCTGGTAATATCTTTACTTATGACTATCTAACTAATATAAATCTATCATTATTTTACAGGTATGTACTTTTGAAGAATATATATTTTATCCAATGAGCTATTACGTAAGTAAAAATATTATTTTTTCAGTAGAAATGTTTGAACGTAAATATTATATTTTACATGGATAAGTATACTACACATAACACAATAAAGACAATTGAAGGATATTACATCAAATCTAAAACTTTAATGCAATGTTATTTTCAAATTATTTTTATAACAAAAAACATAATATATGAAAGATAATATATTTTAAATTTTTCGAAAACATTATCTAAATGATATTCCAAGAAAAGAATACAAATTGTAGGTTTCAAAATTATATGTGTATAAATAAACACATTATGGACTACTAAAATTATTTAATATTGTGACCATTATTTAATTACCATTTTGGATCGGCTAAACTTCTTAAAATATTATCCTTAATATTATGTAAATAATATATGTAGGGATATCTAAAACTTGTATAACCATATTAGATTCTGAACTGAGGAATGCATGGCTTTACAGTTGTGCTTTTTATTCTATAGAATCACCTTTTGGAGCAGTAAAAACATTTTAATATTCAACTATATGGGTGGTTTCTGACAGAAAATTGAACCTTGCTGTTACTTTGATGGTTCAAAATTAATAAATTCCCAATGCTTCTCTAAATAAACTAGAACGAAATTAGGAATAAAAGAGAATACTTACGAAACATCAACTTTTGACAAATTCGATTTTTGTTATTTTGTTGTTATTCAAAAAAAAAGCCGGTAGTAACTTGAAATCTTTACCAAAAACTATATAATCATGTTTTAGACACGATATAACTTTCAAAATATCTTGTCTCTTTTTCAGGTATTTATAGATATTTGAAATTGTCGAACATTTTATAATCTTATTTTTATAGTTGAGAACTGTCATACTCTAAATTGTTGACGGTAATATTGTATAATAATAACTCATCGATTTTTTATCCACCTAAAACCAACCATGGTTTCTTTATCGGCCGTCGTTTATTTAAGCATCGTAATAAATATCGATTCCCACAAAAAAATACACACCGACCAAGAACACTGACAAAAACTCCGGATGAGATTATAAACCGTTTACGTCTGTGGTAGTAGCTATAACTATTCTCTCGGCGGTCATTTTATCTGAACGTTCGCGGTCTAGATATTGTATATAACTTAATAATATTATTCTATCCGTCTTATAAGTGTCAGAGTTTTCATATGACGAAAGTCATGGATAAAGAAAGTACTCATAGTAGCAACGTGAATTGTGTATAAAAATATATAAAATATATATTATATTATATATCTAAAGAAAAGCTGGGAATTGGACAGATGATAGACAGCTTTGTTGGAGATTCACAATAACTCTTGAATCGGCTAAATTTAGTTTTTTTTTCAAAACCACTATTGAATTATTTTAAATATATGTACATAAAATACCGTTGTATAAGCTGATATGCTATTTTACTCTTAAAGTTACAATAATCTGTAAAATATTTTCATTTCATTTCATATTCAAGAAAAGATAAAGATATAAGCTTATTGATTTACGAACATATTTCCGAAACAACTGTAGAAAAAACGCTTAAGCAATTTGGCCATCATCGTAATTCGTTAATAATTTAATTTTACTATGATAATATATATTTTACTATGTATATACCTAACCTGCTGTTGTTATTGATTATTCATATTTTATTAATTATTAAAAATTATAAATGTGTATATCATAAAATGCAACTGTCAGAAAACGTTCAAATTGTATTATAATATAATATAACATTAGACAAGGTGACAAAATAACGATCCAAAAATCAATTTGTATGGGAATGATAAAATATACAGTATAAGTGATCGTTATAGGTATGGGTAATTTTCATCTCATATAAGCTTTAAAGGGTATATATCAAATAAAATAACTACATACAAATATAATAGTTGAATGAACTAATTATTGTTTTCATTATTATTTTCTTATTAATATTCAACTAACAAAAATCAGTAATATATAAATTACAATTTTTTTTTTTAAATGTATTGAAATAAATGTTATCGTATGGGTGCCTATAGTTAGTTAATATAGTTACTCCATGTATATCGTCATATAGCAGCATATCTTACAAATATTGTTTAATTTTGTTAACATACTCAGTAACACACCTGCAGCTAATGAATTCAATCAAATTTGGTTTTTGTTATGAACAGTGTACACAGGTGACTTTTTAACGATACTTAATTATTCATCATCGTTCGTATTGATATAACCTATATTATTCATTATCATTTATCACTATTATTGTCTGTTCGACGTGTTTAGTTGTTGTGCCTTATACACAGTTACATCCAGGGACGCCGTTTTGGGTATCCCAGTGTATACAATGGCTGCCCTATTTTTCCCCGTATCATATTGGCCTGTCTCAATTTTATGCTAATGCCAATGTATCAGTTTAATTTAATTAATTATTTAATAAAATAAAAAAATATTTTATAAATAATGCGATTTTAAAATAAACAGTGTAATCTAGATTAGATAGCGGCCTCGGTATACAAAATATGTAGCCTGCTGATTACTACTGTAATCAAAAAGAAGTACAAGTTCTAGTGGGAGCAAATAGAGTTCTATTTTTGTTATTACAGGCTTTTTACAGTATTTTTCATCTCTATTAAGATTAGAAATAACTCCAACATGGCTGTATTGCTTCTTTCATTGTTATAACTGTAGTCTGATAAAACAATTTGCGGCCCTATTTTAAAACTGAAATGGCTCACCTGGTTACACCCTTATGAAATATTACAATAAGCTGCGAGCTCAAAAGCGACCGATCGGTCGAAAAACAAATCAATAAATATCTTCAATTCACGTGTAAGTAAATAAAGCGCGTGTGTGTCGACCATCGGACTTACTACACCACCCGCGTATTGTGTATATCATAATGATAATATTATAATATATTATAATATGTATATTGTATCGGTACGCTACGAATCGGCGAGTTTTCCACTCGTATAACAATATGCACTCGCGCACGTGTGCGTATAAGAAGCCCCTTCAAAAGTTTGACCTGTGGTGTTGGTTTTGCGGACAAACACTAAGCTTGTACGTCTATACATTGTATATTATTATTATTATTATTATGTTTGTGCGAAAGGAGCTGTCATCGTATTCTCGCGGTGTACAATGTGTGTTTTAATCCTTGTCGCGTCCGCACTCGAATTAACGAGAACGTATTGTTGCGATATGATTATAATATAGTACCATATCGTTATTATACCGGTCGTGAGCGTGTTACTCGTCGATTTACGTGAAACGACGATAGTGTTGTTGACCGTGATGGACCTACATAAAGATATATATGACAGCTCCAAGGTTTGTCATACCTAGCACCTGCAGGTTAAGTTGTTTATAGTAATTGTATATATTGTGCAATCAGGCGCGTAGTCAGGATTTTTTTTTAATTGTATGTCTAAGTATAACACATTATGAGGGCCCTTTAGCACACTCTTAATTCTAATCACCAATCTTCATGTAAATATCATAAAATATGAAATAGAACCATTGGAAACATATTTGGTAGAAATCTGAGTCATAAATTATATAAATTATATATATACATACATTTTTTGCATAAATTCGGCCGATGGGGGTGATTCAATACCCGAAATACTCCCTGGGTACGCTACTGTTAAAAATGTATAAATATTATACTGATGCAGAGAGCAGGCACACAAAAACAATATTCGGAAGTTGTTGTGATCACGTTATATCGGTCTACACAAGTATAATATATAATTTAATAGGTAGATAGGTAGGTAGGTAGGTAGGTTAGGTTAACCTACAGTTCAATTCACCAAGTGGTTATCATGCAAGACGGGGACTCTTTAGTCGGTCTATACTAGAGATTTTTTTTTAGACTTCTGGTTTTCAAATGAGAACCCCTCATTTTTACTTATTTATAAATTATTTAGTGGATAATTTTTTGAAAGTTTTGATATGTCTAATTTGAAAATTAAAAAATATTTACTTAGTTAATAAAAGATACACTAAGAATAATTGTCCTTAAAAAGATTTTACATAAGTATAAAATAGATGATATATTAAATTTAGTATTTATTAAACTTGAATAATTACAATTTTACAAATTATTAAGTGTTGATGGGATCAATATTAATTACTATAATTTCAAATAATTAAATTTATATCCACTATGTTTTCCAAACTTATTCTACTGGTAAAATATTATGGTCTTTATAAATAAATTAAAAATCAGATTTTTATCACGGTTTTGAAGGACGCTTAATGATCAAAACGTTTAATAACCATAATATTAATTTAATACCTAGGTATATATTATTATCATGTTGGAGAAATATGTGAAAAAATAGACTTGGAAAACGCTTATTGTTTACACCAAATCGTGTTATTTTTTTATGAGTTCATCTCTATATCAAGTTTTTAAATTTTTTTGTTTTCTAGGCTATTTAATTTAATGAATTTCATACAGTTTTTTTTATGAATCCGTTATTATTTAATTTGTATGTTTTGAAATGGACAATAGTGACCAAATTGTACTAATAATAAGTGGTTAATAATTATTATAATACAATTATAGTAGAATTACATATTACAATTTGTGATTTACCGATAAATGGCTATCTAGTATCTACGATTAAGTTTTGTAGGTAGAACGTGTGATCTACCGATAACAGCTGATAAATATATTCCACGCTATAGTGCTATATCTATATAATTATCAATATAATATAGATTTTAAGACTGTATTGTATTTTTTAAATACAGTTTAGACATTCAGTAACCATTTACCATTTATTCGAGTTATTTCGTTGAAGATAGCGATGAATCTTCAAATCATGAAAATGGAACTTCGGTAGAAAATAACCGACGAAATTACGGAAATAGAATACAGGGTCCGTGGGTATTTGATTAGTGTTGTAATAGTTACAACAAAACTGAACGTCGATTTTTAATTGTAGAAAAGAGAGATTGACAAACACTCTTACCAATAATAGAAAGATAGGTAGAAATTGGTACAACGATTCACAGCGATCAGTGGCAAGCGTATTTCGCAGTTCACTGAAGGACCATGGATTTATTCATCAAACTGTAAATCATATTGACAATTTTGTGGATCTAAAAATTGGAGCTCATACACAAACAATAGAGTCGTTGTGAAAGTTAGTCAAGTCCAAATATGACATAAAAGTTAATGGTGCACTACACTATTAGATCGCCAACTTAAAGAAGAATGGTGGCGGTCATGCCACTTGATAAAAACTCAAATATTTGATGATTTTTTTATTAGATTTAATAATAACTTTTGCAGTAGGACTATAACAAGCATAACAATTTAGTTGGTGGATCACACATTGGACCAGTCATTTTTCGGTAGATCACACATTGGACCAGCCATTTATTGGTAAATCACATTGGACCGGTCCCTTATAATAATTCATATATTAAATAAAATAGTATAAATCTCGTATAGTTGAACTGATATTGACATATACATACTTCAAAAAATAGCCTACTATCCTATAATATTTGGAGCATATGCATAATATTTGACACACCTCCTCCTATACCCACCAAACTATTTTCAGTCAGATTTCAAACGAAGATATATTATATAACACATTGCAGTCGGTTTGTTTTCTATTAATATATTAAGCGTAGATAACACATAGGTATTACACATTTATCCTTAAAATTAATAGACAGGGAACTTCTTTCTAGGAAATATGTCATAAATATTAAAATATTTACATGTACTAACCTCCAATATTTTAGTGATTGCATAAACAACAACAATAATAATAAACATAGTAATCTTAATGTTAACATTAGATTATGCAAAGTCAATTCACTAAAATTTGTGTGACAAATCTAGTAATATTTTTATTTGAGTGCCTATACTATGAATTAAAGTTATATTTTTGAAAGCATAACCAAGGAGCGCCAGTTAGATTGCAAAATATTTTAGGGTCTTCCAAATCTTAATTCCGTGACTCACTCCAGTAAATGTAATCACTGTTTTATCTAAAAAAATTTAATTTTTAAATCTAATGATGATTTAAGAAGATCCTTACTCTCGAGTTTCTCTTTTTTTCCTAAATACTTTTCAAGCCCACTACAATCTGAACCAAACTAAAAAACATTACCTATGTAGTTAGTTATTATTGTTATTAGTTTTACAGAAAATATATAACAACCAAGTTATACAAATTATTATTAAATTAACGTATATATATGATATTTCATGTTTATTTTGCACTTAAAAAATATTGTGAGAACTAATATATAATTTGAGTGAAACCTTTACTCTTTAAATGGTGTACTCTCATTTTTTGCTAGTTTCATTTATTTTAATAATATTTCCATTTATATATTTTTTTAATAAGTATTGTACTAAAACACATAACTATATTATTGTTTATTAAAAGTTTACTTAAAAAATACAAAAGTAAATAAAAATAGTATTTATATACATAAACGCTACCTATATTAAAGTTCTAAAATAAATTAATATTTTATGAAAATGAAAAAAAAAATACTAGTTTATGCAAATGTATTTTATTTTAATGGATCCTCCAAAATGTAATTCAATGAAATAATGGATAAATATTTTATTTTTAGACTTTTAGTCAAAATCAATATTGTCTAATTTTGAAATGTATAAAAAAAAGATAAAACCTCGGATTACATACATATTATATTTAAAAAAAAATTAACATAATTCATATACTATAAGGTCATAAAAAGTATTATACTATAGTCTTATTTGACACAATTTGCAATTATTTACCGACATCATAATATATTATACATATATTATATTATCAGAAACGTGTGACGGGCATGGGCTTATTCAGAGTCAGACCCACAGCAAAATTTCTCTGACATTATTGTCCTGTAAACAAATTTATTGTTTGTATAAAAAAAATTACAAAACACCAACAAATAATAAACTCCAAGCACGTCCGTGTATATAATATTATATTACCTTTAAATGTAGATAAATTATTTTACATACATTTGTTGGTACTCATTCTCCTAAATTCAAACCAAAAAAACATTTACCAGTCAAATAAATCACAAAAGAAACTTATATCAAAATTAATATCATACAACTTCTATAATTTTTTATTTATTCAATATATAAAACAATTTGATTGTATAGACTTTTTTTAAAAAATAATAAGAATAACTTAAAAATACTTCTTATAATAGGTATATTATTGAATGTAATTAGTAACGTATAAAAATAATTGTTCTCAGATACCAAATATTGTGTCTCTATATTTCGTAGTTTTATATTTTCACTATACACCGAATAATTTTAAGATGCGAAATGTTCTAGTTTTGATATTATAATATTATATTATACAAGTCATAAGTTCTGCTCAGTAATTACCATAAATAATTTTCAACAATATTAAACCATTCATAAACTATTTCATCCAAAAAACGATAAAAATATGATAACTTTTAACCTAGGGCTAGAATTTATATGCCTTGGTACGTTTTTTTTTCTTTTGTAGCGTCCTTTTACAAATTTGTTAAGTATTTTCACGATCACCTCATATGGATAAACAGGATCTATTTTGTATTTTACATATTATGTTTACATATTTTTTCAAGTATAATACATATTTAAACAAAAGTAGGTAGGTATAGTGTAAAATACTAGACGCCACGCTTATACTAAGCTCCTAATATCAATTTAAAAAACAAACAATGTTGTAGTTGACAATAAAAAATGTAAAAATGTATTAAATATGTTATAGGTACATTTATTAAAAATTAATTTAAATTTTTTAAATTATAAAATAATTTTTCATCAGATTCTTTCAGATCCTACCTCTACTTAAAACGATTGGAAATTTTTATATTTATTGTCTTACAATAATTTAACTATGGAATGAAGAACAAAAAAGTACATCTGAGTACAATTTCGGTTACACAAAGAAAATCCATTATTATTTATTATTATCTTTTTTTCCTCTCGAATAAATTGAAGGATTTTGAAATATTTTCCAACCATCGGTTTTTCATAAAGGTTTTCTAGACGTTATCTTAGACAAAAAATCTTTTTAGAAATCTTGTGACATTCCAAGTTTGGCTCAAAAATAATAATTTTACAAACAAAATATTCAATGAATTTCCATTTACTGGACATATTATTCTTACATTTATATAAAGTTTCCTAGTATAGAAAAATACTTAATGTATTGCCCGTGTACTTTATTCTTTAGTTATTATTTCCTACCCTATAACACATAAACACATTTCATAAAATTATATTTTGATTTAAATATATAATATAATAGTATCTATCTAAATGACTTGTTTTAATAATATATATGTTATATATAGGTAACAAAAAATGTAATTGTGAGTAATTCACAGCCCTAGAATTATTTTCTTCAATTGATTTGTTTATAAAAAAAACCAGGAGCAGCACCTCCAAAAAACCCATAAAATAACCAAATATATGAACTTTGTAAGTTTGGCTAATCGGAACAATGTTCTTTAGGGCTGTGTATAGGTAATAGGTACCCACTATCCAGAATCTTACCTTTGCGATTAAAATTAGTATAAAGAGCTCTTAGAAGTACCCATGTTTAGTGGTCGGATTTAACAAGAGTTTGGTGGAATAATAAGAGGGATAGAGAGAGAGAGAGAGAGGCGAGGATCCAATTCTGCCGAAAGGAACCGCCAATTGAATGCGAAAATATGCGACCACAAATTATTTTGCCTATTAGCAGAGATTTTTCGCAAATACTTTGGTGAGTGGTTGTAAGGAAGTGACCGGTGAAGTGGAAATGGGCAAAAGAGAAAAGGGTGGGGGGCAGTATTTCCAGTTTTGCAACTAGTCAGCCGTTTTAAAGAAAAAAGTCTGCACTCACGGAAATGTTGCCGCAAGTGTGTCAGTGGAGTCAGTGGCGGTGGCTTTGCCGTGCGCCGGGTTGATGACGTGAATAATGCACCGCTGTTCGCGGTCTAATTAATAACTGCTTTTAAACTACCTACTTGGCGACGTTGGCGGCCCGTAAGCCCCGCTCGAAAACCACACCCTTAACGTCTCCTTTTAAACTCTCTGGTTATATGTATAGCTGTGGTTTGACGGCGGAGAAACCGCGAGTGTTGTTCATTTCATCGCAAACTGATGAAACAAGCTGGCACCGTCATTGGTCTGCTGAAATGAAATATATTACTACTTTTTTTTGTCATATACCTGCCAACCAATTTCATTAGAACTGGGTATGTTAACCTTAAACAAGACCCATTCGTTAATATACCACCACGAAAGTGGATTATGGTAAACTATAATTTTTTCTACGGTGACTATATTATAATATGAAATATATTATACGTAGGTATATGCTGTAATATATTAATAAGTACAATATTATAGAACTAACTTAAATACAACTGACTTATGGGGCTTGAGATTTATTTTAATATACTCTTGATAATGTAGACAATAAATTCAGTATAGTCTTCAATAAGTTGTTTTCCTATTATAGAAGTATGTTTTTTGATAATTGTCTGACTCTATTAAAGTAATGTTTCTTAAAATTTTTCTTTTTGGGGCCCCCCTTATTTTAATGTAAAACTGTCGAGCCCCTTAATAAAAATCATTAATAATTTTTTTCTTAATTATAAATACTAAAATGACATTTACTAGTTCAAACAGATTAGTTATTGACAATGATTAATGATATTGTCAGTTATTTAATAACTAAATAACCTACCCAACTTAATTGTAAGTCAAAAATAATACTTATTTTTTTTTATAAACGCTTAAATAAAATAAATACTTTACAGCTCCCCAGTAATATAGCCACGCCCCCCCCCCCCCAGTTTGAGAAGCACTATGTTAGAAGATGACAATTATTGATATAGGTAGTTACAAATTACTCAAATTATGTAGTTAAATGTACTTAAGCTTGTAATAAAACAATTTAAATATATGTTATTGTGTTCATTAGAAGCCAATTAATTTCAGCATTATTAAAGTTGAATATTACCACTACTTCCATTCCATGTTAAAATAGTAATGGAAGTTTTAAAGTTTAAGCAAGAAGCGAGTATGTACATAAATATAGAAGTCGGGCACGTACAAGGACATAGGTACACGATGCCACGATATAGACACCCGATATGGCGATTTATAATGCTAGCTGGTAAAAGAAAACCAGATAATATTTCTCACAAATTGTATTAAAATATTTTTGAAAATTATCCTGTCGCCGCCAAGAAGACATCCATGTGTATCCCCCTGGATTGGGTATTATCTATCAAATATCACTACCGGTTCTTTTTCGATATAATCGCAGTCGTATATTCAATGTTGTTTTATTATTTCCAAAGGTCTTTCGTGAATAACTCTACGTTCATTCAACCTTTACGGTAATATTGTTATGATTATCAGATCGTAAAATAGTGAGCGGTAGACCGCAATACTCAGGACGAAGCAATCGACAAATATGACGAATTGGTTGAAACTATAATATTATGTTGTCTACGTGACTATCCGCATCGTGTAGTATACCTAATACATATGTGACTATGTGCATATTTATTTATTATAAAATGGGATTAGCCCAGTATAAAATATTATGACTCTTAAAACTAAATTACATAATATCAGTTTAATATTAAAAACATTAACATATAATATATATATATAAGTATATAACATATCAGTGACTGGTTTAGTCCTAAAATAAGAATGGTGGACGCTATTCTGGTCATTAGAGTAGAACTGTTTAATAAATAATACGCAGAACAAAAAGGGATCTGAAATGGGAAAATACTACGGTAATTACAAACCAGGACGCTAAAATTAAGTTTTCCTAAGAGGACAAGTTAGTCGACCATCAATGAGTATTTGGATAAAACCGATATGATTTTGGCTTGAACTTGTCTATGGGCCAGCGTGGCAGAGTGGCCAGGTTTCGGATGACGAAGTTCTAGATTGTAGTTATGTGGTGAGTAATCAACCAATAATCTGAATGATATACACTTAAGAAACTTACGCTGGACTCGGTCCAGTTGTGGTAACTATACCTAATTAATTGAATACAAATTTGAAATCACTATACTATTACTTGTAGTGTAATATTCTATGCACAGGATTGTAAATATTTTTCAACGAAATGTTTAAAGTTGGTCTGCAATAATTTATTAAAACAGATGAACTGTACAAACACTCCGTATATCATCTATTACATAACACAGTATGAGATATATACCTACTGCTATTTTTATTATATCGCACAAAGTACAAATATCTTGAAAAAAAAATATCCACTCACTTTATGTCAATAATATTTTATTAATAACTTCACGTTTTAATGGCACGCAAATAAAACTTTCGTCTGTCAGAGTTTTGTGTACATAATATATATTATATATATATATATATATATCCTTCGATGTACATAAGAGATTTTTGATCATCAAAGTTTTATGGTTTTAATATCTTTGCTGTATTCAAACGACTTTTTAAATAATATTGACATTGAAAGTTGACGACGTGATTAATGTACAAATAATGAAAAGAGTATTTCTCGTCCGGTTTCCTTTGTATATGATACATAATAATATTTAATAGGGGGTATCGGATTTCACTATAAAAACATTAAACTAATGGGTTAAGAATGATATACGAATATTTGTCATCTTCAATCATTAAAACTAAAATGTATGTGCTGAAACTCAATTTGAGTAATTCCTAAAAAAAATATGAAATTAAGTATAAAGTCAATAAAGGTACAACTGCAGTTTGACTGAAACCACGTTTATAATACGATAATAATCGCTGTCAAATTGAAAAATACCCCGAAAAATATTTATCTTTTAAAAATACATTAGTACACTTATTTATTAATTTCAATGTTTTTATAGATAAAGAATAAAGATATGATATAAAAATATAAAATATATTTTAAACAAACATAGTATTTTTTTTTTTATTGATCTTTTTAAAGCCCGGCAACTGTGGCCATTAGCATTCATTGGGTGGTTTGTTTGTGGGGGGAGGGTACGGTAGGTTTTTGGATTGGGTAGATTTGGTACACGTGTGTGTGGCAGAATTTTTGAGTGGGCACCCGTGGGTATCTGCCATGCCCGAGAGGGGGAAAGCGATTACTCTCTCCAGACACCGTGACTTGCCCGAAGAGAGGAGCCGCCCGTGACCGAGGTTCGAACCGGTGTCGGCTGCGTCGCAACCGACGCCTTAGACCGCTCGGCCACCACGTCCCCAAACATAGTATTATATATGATTAAAATCTTAAAATTAGAACAGCTAATATTATCGAGCAAACTATATACTGATTTTCTTATTTTTCTTTTACGCGTATATATATATTTAAAATACTAATATGTAACCTATTTCACTATTTTATATCCTTTAGTTACTCTTGCCATACAAAAGTTACACGAAACATCGACTGTCAAAAGTATAAAATCCACAAAATATAATAAACATTTATTTATTATTTACGAATTTACTATGTAATGACTAATGACCTATGCAACTGATGCAGGTAACTTAGTCGATAAGAAGAAATTTTAATTTTGAAAATGATTTTAAAATAGATTCTTAGACGTGTCTTAGCTTATTTGGTTATAAGATCTACAAGAAATCATAATACGTTCAGTTCGTCTTTGCTCGAAAATTTAATTTTTATACTTATATATATATATAGTCATATCTGAGTTTAATTTAAAGTTTAAACACTTTAAACCCATTAAAACTTTTCGCTAAACCGTGACCATTAAACAACATTTGTATAATCTATTGTAACTACATGTATTTTACAATATTTGTATGAGTGGAATAAATATTTTAGAATCTATTTCAAATAAAAAGTCTTATAACTCTAATACATACCTAGTATATACTTTTATTGTTGCAGCGTGGGAAAAAGTTATTAATTTAAATACGTTTTCGTTGGGAAATTGATTATAGGTAGGTATAAAAATATTAAAATTATTTATACGTCTTGTTCTGCTTCTTATAATTGCATTTAAAAATTGGTTTCGCAGCACTTCAAAATTGAACACTTTAAGTACCTACACTATACAGTAGGTAATATCATAATTTAATCAATAGATAATAATAATATGCATCATATTTAATATCATAATAGAGTATTATTCAATATGTCAATATGTTTTCGTATACCTAAGCTTTTTAACGATGCATATTATACCTACGAGTTGTATTTATATATGTTGTCATATGAATAAGACAAAAGACGTATCGAGCAGACAGAAACAATACTATAAGATTATTACATGAATGGAATACTAATAGAAGTCTCTTATTATTTCACTAACAAGACCTGTGAGCATTAAATAATATAATAGTATGTTCTTGTATAATATTAATTTTAACTACATATAATAATCCAATTATATTATGTGCAATGAATCACGGGTTTTTATTATGTTACTCAAGCGAGTAAAGTAGTTTGATTAACCACGATTGTTTTAGACCTACTGAACTAAGAATAAAAAAAGATAGCAGTTAAACTGCACTCAGTTTCAATACCGAATAATTATCATAATTTAATAGGTTATTAGTTTCATGAAATGTATTATGTTTGATTTAAGTTGAGCTTATAAGAATGTAATTCTCCTAGAACAGTGATCGCCAGTCACAACTTAATACTTGAAGAGTGTCAATAAGTAGCTCACTTAAATAAACACATCACTTGCAACAGTGTTTAAATAAAATTAAAATAGTTAACGATTACAAGGGTTTTTTAGTTTGTCAGCAGACAAAAACATTTAACAATCAACGTTTACACATAATACGATTACGCTTATATTGTGTACTATAATGACATAAAGTTAGTCTTAATCTCTGTTAAATTTTTCCACTTTAATGATGCTGCATGAATGTTTACCATATTACACTGCTCTAATAAGTGCTTTCTATTGTGCAGCCAATAATATTCCTTTCTAATATTCTTAATAATACAGTATTCTATAGTTGTTATATTCATACATTATTTATAAAATTATGATTAAGAATTAGAACACAATTAAATTCCTTAAAAGCTTTTAATTTTTTTACTAGATAACAATGCATTTCAATTAAAAATATAACTTGACTGACCACCAATCGCCTTTTTTTCTTTTTTTTTATTGATCTTAATCATCGACAACTATAGCCATTAGAATTTTTGTAGGGGGTTACGGTGGTTGAGGAACACGTGTATGTAGAGCGAAAATTCTTCACTATGTCACCCATCAGAGAACTTGTGACGCCAGCCGATGCTTGACCTCAAAACATGTTAGTGACATACCAGGCTTTCCAATCACCTTTTGATGTAATTCAATATATTAGGTACATACGTCGTCGTTATTACGCACATATTAATTTTTCGTCAACCTAAAAATGAATTATGGTACGACATAGCTATAACATAATATTAACTAGTAACTTACTATAAGATACATGTATGGTACCTTATTACTTGCGAGTTACAGAAGAACTAAATAAGTAATAGTTGTTTTACAGTTGTATGTGAAATACAATATCAATTAACCGTTTGGTAAACCTTGTTGTTTATAAATCGTTAATTCACCCGTTTCAATGTTTCATGTACATAAAGTAGTAAAATTGTATAATCCTTATCTCGCTTTACTTATAAATCAAATGTAATATAATAAACATAATACATATACATCCAGTAGACAGTAAATCATAATTGTGTAGAAGTTTATAAACAAATTTATACTTGCTGGATGTTGTATAATCCAATTCTCAAAACAATTTATCTAGTATCACGATAAGCATCAAATTTTGTGTTGAATAATTTGTAAACTTTATTCAGTAGATATTTGATAAGTACCTATATATTTTGATACTCTCCATAAGAACTTACTTCGATAATGGAACTGTTAAACTTGTTTGAAATTGTAAGTATTGTTGTAGCATTGTGTATGAATGTCATTGTCATTGTCACAGTTGGTAATAAAATTATATACTCGTTGAATGATGGCTTAGTGCTTATCATTATTTTGATAATCAAATAAATTATTTACATCAATAAAGCTTCAAAAATGATTAGCTAACAAATGTAATAAAAGAAATGTTTTATATATCATACATAATGGCTGTGTATTAAAATGTATATACGTAAGACTGTAAAACGTTGAACTCTGAGTTTAATCTAAATGATTACAATCAAAACACACAAAATAATAAAAAAAAAATAAACTATGTGTATGATTAACTACTACATTTTCTGAAAATATGATTTCATACATAATGTTAACAACCTTAAATTATATACTTTCATACACTTGCGTTAAAGAAAAAACCATAATATTAAACTTAATTAACCCGAAAATATAATATTATCAGAATATTGATGTATTATAATATAATTTTATATTCTGAGCGGAGAGATAAAATTATTAATATAACTTTTAATATTATTTTTATAGAGATTATATTTTTACATAAAATAACTGTTCCAAAAGGTATATAATTATATAGCATTATACAATTATAGCATATAGCCTATATTATATTATATTATAGTCTCTCTAGTGACTAGAAATTAAACAGAAATAACTTTATATAATTGGTACTTTAAAATATTCTAATAATGACACTATATTGTATCACACATAATATTGTTTAGTAGCTTACAGAATTGTGTAATATTTACAAGAGTAAAATATTATTAGTGTTACGTCTTACATAATATAATAAGATATTAATCTTCACTATCTTTGTAATAAATGTTTACCAATATTGTTGTATTTATTCATATTATATATTAGGTATCTCACGAGTATTAACTTATGTATCAAATTGAACCACACAAATATCGTTAACACACCACCACATTAAATTGGTAAGTTTAATAATATTCATAGGAAATTCCATAAGATAAAATTGCTTTCGAAATATCGCATCATCTACTCTATAACAATCTTAACACAGGTAAATATTGAATTTAATCTGAAACTTGTAAGCCGTAAGGTGTTGTTTCCAGCTGAAATTGATATTAATATTATATAAAATATACTGAATTCCGGTATTAAAATTCGTTAATGGAAATTATTGTGTAAACAAAAAACTAATTAGATTATTTTTAACAAAACCCGTGGGCTAGATTTTTACTAAATGATTCTTTTAAAGTTTTAGCAGCCATCAGAAATTAATTGAAAAGTATTAATGTTTCTCAAAACGTCACCAATCAATTGGTGTTAAATTTTTAGATTTAGGGTTGTAGATGATCGAACTGAACGGAGTAATAAACAAACAATTTTCAACGTATCCCTGTGTCAACGTTAATACTAATTGTCTAGTTTATCAATCTTTACTGTCATTAGAATCGGCCTGTGGTATATTATAGTCCGCTGCAAATGTTTGCATCTCTATAATTTTTTTCAAATGAATATTGTTTTAAACACTGTACTAATTGAATAAATAATATGCATACAATTGTACCTTATCTATAGGTATCAATATTTTATGTTTTCTTCTTATTGAACAAAATTTAGTATACTCACAGTCTGTATTTACAAGTTATACAATGGGTCAATTTTATAAAAGTTTATTGACGGGAGGGGAAGCCGCCCATTGACGGCACCCCGTGAAAATAATACTTTGTTATACTTTTTGTTATAATATAAGTATACTGTTAATTTTAATGTCTAGCATTATAATACTTTATAAGATTAATATTGTGATTGCCTAATGTCCGTGTGTAATTAAAATAAAATTAATTAATTAATACTTACATTATTATTGTTGGCGCATATTGTCTGAAACATTTTCTTTTCTGACTTTTTCAATTAAACTACATACTTATACAGGTTTGTTTTCATAAATAAAAAATCCCAAACGTATATTAAACAGTGTGGTACATATTTTGCTTTCGTGCAAGGTGCACTGGCATTCGTTAATTTATTTAGTTTCATTTTTTTAAAACGAACTTATTGTGTAGGTACAGGTATGAATTCTTTATTATTATTATTTTTTGGATTTTTTTTGTGTTGACTATTTAACGCTGAACACTGAGCTTTGCCTATTTTAATATAGTGAGCCAAGCCGAATCATGTGAGCGTCATTAACGGTTTGTAGAAAAAGCGTTTATGGTACCGGAAGGCGTCCGGTCTACACTATGAAGTGGGACAAAGTCCGTTGGTAAAAGTGGAATATCCGCAAAGAGGGAAAAAAATAATGTGCTTTTTCAACCACACGAGAGCGTATATTATGCGGTGCGTTCTGAAAATGGCTCGTATACTGTAACCAGAAGAGCCTACGAGAATATTTTACTTCACATCGATTTCCTGTGTTGTATTTGAATATTACAGCCCTATTCTCTATAAGTACCAAACTCAAACTCTTCACTGTTTTAAAAAAAAAAAATTCATGCATATCCATAATATGAGTATTAATTGAGCGCGCGCGCGTGTGTGTGTGTGTGTGTGTGTGTGTGTGTGTGTGTCATTTCACCGATTGACCCAGCGAGACTTAGTGAGAAACCCGTCAACTATAATATATTTTAAGGGTAGGTGCCTACATACAGCACTGTTTAAAAACGGGTCGAGTGTCCATATCATCAATACAGTAATGAACATTATAATTTTGGTAGTAGTACGCCCATATTAAAAAAGCCATTATCCATCCATACCAAAGGAAATGCATTTTTGCCAGTTGAAATCAATTGGAAAATACGTATAATAATATTATAATAAATTCAAGTTTAAACACTTTAAAATATTTCAATTACAATAGTGTTATGAATAGTACTATGTAACACGAAATTTTTAATTTAATTTTAGATATTATCGTACTTAAACTCTGAACCAATAATTTTAACCTACAATTATAACTAATTATACCTAATTTTTAACGGCACAAAAATAATTCAAAATATTTAATAGAATTGTGCAAGAAAATGTGGTTTTTTGCCACACATAAGATACGTAACATCTGTAATAAATAATAATGTTGTAAGAGAAAATATTAAAAAATACATTTTCAAACCTTATGTACTTTATAGATTATGTTCTTTTGTACACTAATACGTAAGCAGATTTATTATTTGTTGAATTATTCATTTTTTTTCTAATTTCCTATAGTACAATATAACGTTTTAAATTAAAATGGCAACCACAAATTTAATCATGAATTATTATTCTTCATATACTTATGTAGTAACTTGGTGGCTGAACCATCCATCCCTGTAAATAAATAATTTACTGAGTTTAGTAATCTAAAATATTAATACATTTGAAACCCTGAAAACAGTATTTTAAATGATGAATGGTTTATTATTAGTAACTTTCCTGTTAGAAAAATAAAATGTCTTAGGTAAAACTCAATGCATTTTCTGAGTGCTATTTTTACAAACTAACTGGTAATTCTAAGAATGTGAGCATTGTGCATTAAACCACTGAAGTGTACAGATGGGAAGACATCTTGCCTTTGAAAAATAGTTATTTTTCTGAAATGTTTTCTTAATTGACAATTATATTTTAAGCTATAAGCATTTTTTTCACTTAAAGGGCCCAAATTCATGCAGCCGTCCCCTTATGTTGTTTGATAAACTCTAAACCTTCACCAATATTTTGAAAATAATTTAAAACCAGGTTTCAGAATTTGAAAACTTTTATTTTAAACTCTAGACATTGTTTTTACTTTGAGGGGTTCACTTCACGCAGCCCCCTATCTTCTACGAAGTTACTTCCTCCCTTCATAGAACGTATAGAACACTTCAAAAAATATCCCAAATCTTCAATATCTTAATTCAATAAAAAAAATATATTTAATAATAAACATACGCTTCATTAAATATTTCAAAATATTGCTTTTCGAATATTGTTAGTATTTTTTTAATGGATGTCAAAAATATTTTTTGATGGGTAAAAAAGGTTGAAAATTTAATACAAGGCTTTTAATATATTTGAAAAATATTAAAAAACCATAGTCACAAACTTTTTTATAAGCATTTAAAGTTCAAATCTTGACAAAATACGTACAAATCACAAAAATGTGCAAATTATTTTGAGTTAGGAATTCATGAAAATTTTACTTTTTAAATATAATATTTTAAAATATAATACAAGATTCCTCATGAGTTTATCAAATATAGATTTTAGAATTTATATTTATATTTTTTTATTAAATAGGTATAGATTTTTGGTAACGGGGCTTATTGATTCATGGACATTTTGATCCGTTTTATAAAAACATGTAATTTTATAAGCAGATAAAAAGGTCTCCACCGGATAATTTGGCCTTCGGGGACATTTTGATCCTTAGGGACTTTTTGATCCGTCATCTATTTTGGTAGATATGGTAGATTTGGTGTGGGTTAATAAATAAAAATCTACATTTTATGAAGAATCTAAAAAAAAATTTAAAAAAACTTATATTTAATAAAAATCCGGTAAAGTGATATTTTGATTCGGATCAATATGTCTCATTACCAAAAATCTATATTTAATAAAAACCCTAATTTCAATAACAAAAATATATATCTAATAAAAAACGTAAATTTAATAAAAACATCTATTTTTTAAAAAATCTATAATCAATAAAAAAATAAATCTAAGTAGGTAGAAATAATTTTTTTTATTAAATATAGATTTTTAAATTTTATTTAAAATTTTTAATTGAATTTAGAATTTTTTATTTATATTTATATTTTTCATTGAATTAAGAATTTAAAGATTTGGGATATTTTTTTAAGTGTTCTATACGGACCGTATGAAGGAGGGTAAGCAACTTCATACGCGCTAGGGTAATGCGTGAAGTTGACCCCTCAAAGTTAAAAACAACCTTTATAATTTAAAATGAAAGTTTTCAAATGTTTTTAAACTATATTCAAAATATTGTTGAAGGTTTAGAGTTAATCGTACTACATAGGGATGGGGGCCTGCCTAAATTTGGCCCTCATCCTCACTCAAAAATGCTTCTTAATGTGAAAATAATAGTTTTCAAATTCAGAAAACCGGTTTTCAAATGTTTTCAAATAATGGAGGATGATTGTAGAAAATTGGACAATGTGGGGCAAACTTCACACCTGTTAACTATTTTTTCACTAATCAATAGAAATGACGGTTTTATTATTATTTGACTTGTGTTTATTTCATTTTTCTTCGACTAAGGGAACTTGATACCCGTACATACAATTTATTTTAAATAATATTTAATACACTGTAAAAAGTTTGAGAAAAGATTTATATTTATATTCCATTTAATTTTAAATTTTATAAAATAAAATCTAATTGCAATGATACATTAAAAATTAAAATATATACCTAATATAAAAAATTTTAAGGGTACTTTTTTGTTTTTAGTTTTCTAAATTTAAAATCTGAGCCTCAATAAATTATTATTGTAAATGAATAATCGTGATATTAATTACAATTTATGTTAGAACATCTGCAATAAGATGATCACATCAAACAATTATTTCTATGCCGCACGAAAATTAAATAGTTTACAGTTTCACTTTACATTATTTTTCTATACTTATACATAATGTACAATAATATTTACTACTGTAATTTTTTACCGTGTAATAATTACCCTATAGCAGGTAGTTGATATTTTTGAAAATTTAATAAATGTATCTAATTTTACAACAATACCTAACATATTTAGGTACTCAGTTTACTAAAGTAGATATACCGGCTGTATTGAATTATGATAACAATCTGTTAGTATTTCCTTTTTTTTAGAGTATAAAGAGCATCAATAAAAATAATTATGTTTAGTGCGATATCACTATCTATAGTAAACTAAATTACCAACTTTATCTTAATCAATCATGTCGTACACTTTAAAAGCAATATGGATGACCAATAATTATACCTATACCGTATCGATTGATGTAATCGCAATAATTTTGACAGCAATAAAATATCGATGCGTTATATTAAGTCATAAATGTTGAACTGCTTAAAAAGAATACTGTTAAGATTAATGAATTTAATTAAGTTTACAAAAAAAAAAAAAATGTACATAATATTACGATTTACGATCAATAATTATCCAACACCTACTATTCATTGTTCGGGATAAAATGTAGAATTACGCTCAACACATGCCTACACTTCAAATTCCCACGAGCACGTATTTTCTTTAAGTTTTTAATAAAGACCTACATAAATAGATAATACCTACCAGTATTTAATAAAATAATTAATACACAAAAGCCACGAGTTGATGTATAATAATATAATAGTTAGTTGGCGAATTTCGAAACAAAAGAATAAAAGTGTTCATTTGAATAGGTTTCTGGAACTGGAAGAGTGTTCTGATTGTTATACTATAATCGTCCTAAATTCTGATTGTGTGTTAAAGCTCTATTCAAAACTTTCACGACTTTACAACTTAAGCCCTCAAAATATAAATATAGCTACATAAATATTCCGTACATTATACGGACGTTCACACTCGAAGAAAAACGACATCTGCGCCCCTTGTGGTCGTTTTTCCATGATAGTTATTATTATTAGCTTAGCGAATTTACGAATGTGCATTTAGTTCTCCTTCCATATATCATTAACCATAAGTCCGAAGTAATTTTAAACCCATTTCCCTTCATCTGAAACCAACTTGTTAGCCATAACTTTAAATTAACTATAAGATATTATATAATAACACGTGCGTGGGACAATTCGTATCCATTTGTGTACCATGATGTACAGTGTAGTGTACACATCCACTCGATGGTTTTTGTTTTGATAATTCATGATTTAAATAATTAGCACGACGTCATTCATATCTGTTTTGTATTTAACAGTGCAATCGAACAATAAAACACACGAAAAACATCAAAGGAAATGAAAACGACATTTGACATAGTTTTTTTGTAACCGCGAAGTACAAATGCACAGTGTCACTTTTATACGCCAGTAAAAACATCACCCGATATTTATTTTACAAAAGTACTTTTAAAAATGTATACCTATCATGCGTAAATTGTTCAACGTATCTACGTAGAAAATCGCCCAAACTTTTAATCTTGAGATGATTTGTATCTCACCAGTTACGCACCATAATAAATTGACAGTATAGTTCTCTCGACGACCGGCGAATATAGTATATATAGGAATGAGGATAATGAGTTTGCTCGCCTTAGCTGAACTCATTTGCTAGAATATAAGAATGAAAATTGGATTGCAAACTCGTTCGACCCAAAGGCAGTTAGCCTTTACAAGATGATAAAAATGTGATTCGCCAATTAAACACCGGTGGACGAGCTTCTAACGGACGCAGTTACAGAGGTCAAAGGAAGTTGTTAAAATAAAATAAAAATAAGTATTATCGATTACAGGAAAATTACAGTTTACATCATCATTATTTTACTTAAATATCTTTGAAGGTATAGTGCTAAGTGGAATTCTCGCAGAGAAAAATAGCATGTTATTTATAATATTATTATTCAAACAGAAGGTTTTTAAATTATATAATATCATAAAACCTACTTCAAAATTTACTTAACCCGTTGAAACCCATTTCTTGTTTTAGTATATTAAAACTTAACCGGATAATTATTTTTATTGTGTGGTATACAATGCTATTCATAATGCCGTATTCAAAAAAATGTCATTAAAATTAAAACTAAATTTAACAAAATACAATATTTAAAAATGTTTGTAATACCTGTAACTATGTGTTGTCTATATAAAACTACATTACTGTATAAATATTACTTATCTATAATACATTTTGGTTGAAAGCTAATAATAAAAAAAAAATTACCATTACTTATAGGTTAGGTATTATTATTATACCTTGGTATAAGTATGAAGTAAATCTTGATAAGTAAAACTTACCATCTATAATTTATTATGGTTGTTTGGTTTATGTTATTCGTAGACATGTATGCTGATGCATGATACTGTAGTATAATATAATAAATACTATGTTTGTAAACAAAATTAATTTTAAAGAATGTACCTACCTACTGAATATTTTGTTTTATTAATGATACCAATTTCGTATTTATTGTGTACAAAATACAAACAAATAATAAATATATTATATATTTTACCTATAAACGGAATGAGAATAACAATTTTGATTTGTTCTTTGAAATAATAAAATAAAATAAAACTATTAAAACATTTTAACAGTATCTATAATAAATTGAACTCCTAAGAATATTCTTCAAGAAGATATATTTTGTTATTAACAAATAGCCTCGGGGTTTCTCCGCTGGGTGTGTCAGCCGGTAATAAGTGCTATTTTCTGTTCGTGTCACTTCCAACAGGTCTAAATAATATCACCGAGAAAAACTTTAACCAAACTCTGCCATATACTCGTTGGATACCTATAACGTTGCATAGTGGTTTTGTCGTGGGGTCGTGTTAACGATACCGGATGAGAATATTGTACGGTACGCTGTTTATTGGAAAAAATAAAATAAAATTCTTCTGTGGATGAAAACCGATATGAAAGCGAACAGGGCAAACTTATAGTTATATAAATTTATGATCTCGGAAAGGAATTCGCGCGACGAAAGAGTAGCGGCTGCTCCGTGAGTCGATAAAATATAATCTGAACCTGCAGACGTGCGCGGAAAGTTGCTTCAGCGGATGGCCGGCCGATATATGATTATACGAACGTGAAAACCTCGCATGGGATGCCCCAAGGGTTACGGACTACATAATAAATAATATAATAATGTAAATTATTTAAATTATTATCTATCGCGGAAAACCTGTGCGAATGGTAGGAAGTAGGGGCGACGATACTTTGATTAGATACGGTGGCGGGGTTGTGACCGGGACAGGGACGATGCCGGTCATGGTTAAGGACGGTGTAGTGTATTGGGTTTTGGATGAATAGGAATATAGTGACTAGTGGAAAGCATTTCGTTCGGCATAATATTTTGGCGATTATTAGACGAGAGAGGCGTTTGTCGATTAACGATAGAAGCGTCGATTGGTCGATTGACTCGACTGGCTCGGAATAATATGTGCTCATATATACGGGAGACAACGAATATTAAATAAATGTACAAAATATTTGAATGCCTTTACTTACCTGTATATTATAATTGGTTTTTTTTATCTTTTTTAATATAAATGCCTGTCGCCCACACTATATTACATACAATGTAGGTAAATAATATAATATTATGTTATTTTATCGACTTCATATAGCTCATAATTTGTTGTACAGCGGCTGTATAAAATTGGTCAGGTTAGTGTCCCTCTTAAATATACAATAGCATCTTTTGTGCTTAGGTATTTCATTTATACTCCACAAAATACTGACCTGAAATTGGGTATTAATAAGTTACGCGCATATAATATTGTGTTATTCTCATATTATTATGATCAAACTATTGAAACTATAGTTAGTCGACCACGCGGCTTCCACGACAACGTGGAATGTGATGGAGATAGCTATAGGTTATTAATAATTAAATCTAAGAATTATAAGAATGTATTAAGGGCGGTCTAGTACATTAAAAAATTGGTATTTAGACCAAAAATCTATACAAAACTATATGAATTTAATTTGACGGATTTCGTTTTTGAAAACGGATTATGATAGATTAACATGTTTACTAGGTTTAACAATTTAGCAGAGGCGATTTACGACAACCCATCAAACCTTAGAATGGTAAAAAATAAAATAAAAATACACATATAGTATTATACCACTAGACCTTTCACATTTTTATCAACTAATTATTTTTCTATATATAATTTAACACATTTTTAATAGTAACTTATTTATTAAATATTTAAACAATAATAAACTTGTGTTCTCAAAAACAGGGTGCCTACACAGAAAAAGTGAAGTTTCGATTGCTCAAAATACAAGAGTTAAACAATTGTAAGTTATGGAAAATGTTAGTCAAAAACATGTGTAGGGTAGGTACTGAGTAATATAGTAACAGAGTTATAAAGTGTACCCTTTTTTTTAGACACTCGATATATTTATACTTATTGCGTAATATATACTGTTAACGTTCGAAGATCACACAGGACCTTCAATGACTTCAATGAAAAAATAATAAACGTTCAAAACTCCACAAAAAAAATTCGTACGTGAAGTAAGTCACTAATATGGGGATGTAAGCATTCTAAGCCATTTAGGCGAGTGTTTTAGATTCGTGCTGTATTTTTAAAACTGTGAACTACCATGACGCATTGCATTAAATAATTTTATAGTAAAGCCGAAAAACTTACAAATACCACACGTGCCAGGCACTCGTTATGAGACAGATCCGCATAAGTGAGCAAATTCACCTCTAGCCAAAAACTATAGTTTTCTGGATCTTAAAGTATTGATAAATCATATCATTTGATACAAATTATCTGATTGACGCTTAGTTAAGTCATAGACAATCAAGATTTGATTTCTTTTTTTATCGTATATCCTCTCAAAACGACAGAAAATCGAGAAATTGGCCAAATAAAGATACAGAACAATCTACGTGCCTGATTTCCAATTTTTACTAGAAAACTTGACCCTTATTACTACATTACATTAATATTTCGATAATATACTCATTTAAGTCATCATGTGTGGGTAATTATTATACAATATTATGAAAAAAAATTTAAAGTACGGTTCATGAGGTACTCTTAGTTTCTCGAAGGTCTAAGGAAATAAAAAAAAATTGGACTTGTCAAAAAATTAAATGTATTATATAAATTATATTTCATTTATTTCAGTTTTAAAAAAGAGTGAATTTTTCAAGTAGAAAATAATTGTATTCAAGATAACAAAAATTTAGATATTTCATATCATTTGATATAAAATATAAGTAGGTACTCTTGATCGTTTAATGTTTCACGTTTATAAAATAAATTATGATCATAATATAATAGGCATTAATAATACAATTTAATAACGCATACGCCTATACACAATACACATACATATAGTTTATTATCAAATGCACATATATAATTTAAATAAATAGAATATCGTGACGTATCATATTTAAAATAATTTTTTTACAAGACATTAAATGTAATGTATTAGTTGGAAACGCCAATAACTGTAGCATTTAAGGTCTTAAGGGCTTAGTATGTATAAATAAGTAAAAAATTATAATATATATTATATATAGGTATTATGTACGAACGTCCAATATATTTGACTTGTTATAATTGATTAAACTGTGAGAGTTTTATATAAAATAAATTTTTATCCTTAAAAATTATAATAGTTTTAATTGATGCATAAAATGTTTTACCAAAAACAAGTCATGTTCAAGTCAAAATACAAAAAACCATAAACTGCAGAAATACAATAAAATATAATTTTAAATGTACAGAACCAGCTCTGGTATCCATTAGTCTAAGCGAATGCAATAATTTAAAAATACTATCTCAATTTCGTAATTCTGTAGATAGAATCTATTCCGAAGCAATATAAAATACGTGGGATCGCTATTAATTCACGACGGATGAGATTATATTTTCGAAAACAATGATTTATAAACGGACGGTGAAGAGCCGCTGTAGGTAAATGGGAAATACGCGCATAAAATTTCGTCGAGTAATAAATGGCAGTTGAAAAATTAGTAATTACAAAGTTTTTTTTTACCATCTGTTATATTTGTCTATAACACGTGAAAGTATATTATTTTAAGCAAGTATCGGGGAAAGCTACACTCGGCCCCGTCTAGCCCCGAGCATGATAAGTCCCCGGTTTCTGCACGTAATTTATGTGTCCATTAATAATGAAATATCTCCAGTAATTAACGTTATGTTGTCTAATCGAGTACAATACGTTTTCAAATTTGGAATTACTAAAACGGTCTAAACAACACTTATGATAAATTAAATCTCTGATCTATATTATCTTAATATATTATATTAAGAATAGTAAATATTGTATATAGACATGATGTACGAAATAGGTAATAAAAGTCGAACATTTAATTGATTTAACGATAATATTAATATATGTAATTATTGAAATAGTATATTTATTATATTATTATAATAAATTACAATGACAAAAATAATATGAAAAAATGTGTGACAAATAGTATTGTAAATAATTGTGCAAACATCTATACTAAAGACTATATATTTTGGTATAAAATTAACTGTAGAATTTTACAAACTGTATACTTGCTATTGCGTCAACATTTTGACGAAGGATGCATACAATGTGAACACAAGATAATTTGTTACGTTTAATAAAGGAAAAAGTACCAACAGAGAATTTAACGACTTCCGATATATTATATATATATATCTCTATTTTAATGTAGGTTGGTACAAAACTGCTGCACGCTGGACAGGATTATAAGGTATACGGAAGAGAACTTTGGTGATAACCTAGGTGGGATCCAGCCAAAGCTGCACGTAAGCGGTGCCTGCAATACAATTATAACCTATATATATATATACGTATACGTATACACATTTTACGACAAGTGATGCAGAAAATGAGGTATAGGTACGTACAACGACAGGAGATGTCTTCCTATTTTTCATAAGAGAAAAAAGTTACTATTTCATTTACGCATTGGCACGATATATATATATAATATATATAATATAGTACAGGTGACTATAACAGAGAATATAAGTAGATTGCGAAAAACTTCTACTGCACCGGAGAAAAAAATTGTTAGAAGCAATAAATAGCTATGATACGGTTGAAATGGATTGGCGATGATTACGCGAATCAAGATGGTATATATACCTCGATCTCAGGGGAAAACACCGCTGGCTACTATATAAGGTGTCAAAGATTAAGGTGGGGTGGTAGAACCGAAAAAAAAATATTGTGAGAAAATAAAATTGCTGAGTTATTGATGACTGAAGAATGGTTAGAGAAGACTGCAGGCAGAAAATACGTATAACGGTTTTAATGGCCAATTTACCGCCGATAATAAATGGATAATATATAAACGGCGGTACCTATATACCTATACAGAAACTTACTTAAATCGGACCGATTACTGCTGTTAACGACTCCGGGGGAAACTGTGTCAATCGAAAGTTTCTGATTTTCGTTCGGCGATATATATCTATGTAGGTGCTGCGGTATATATAACTATTAATTATTATAAATCGCCGTCGATCCGTGTCTGCGTAGACACGTGTTATGACAATCGGGCTTCGTGACGCTGGTACCCTGCTGCATCGCCGGACAAGAAAATCATTTCCGGGAAAATCCCTCTCATGGCTGTCACGTAACTCGTGGAAAATCACGAAATGGGGGGTAAGGGTGGAAATGACCGAGTCGTCGGCAAACGTTGTCGTTTACTATACTATGATATTTTTTAATTCATCATCGGCGGACTGGATTGAGATTTCGGTGGTTGCACGTGGTATGTAATTTTAATAATAATAATACCTAATAATAATAATAATACATGACGAAAGGTACCGCGTCAACAATGCTAATCCTAACCTATGTATAACCTCCGACTTGCCGGAAAACCGTCATCCAGGTATAGGTAGTTATATAGGCGTGTGTCTTGCGCGAGGAGGGTGAAAAATAAATAAAAACGATTCCTCGCCGGTCGTCGTCTCTCAGCCGTCGGCGGCAGCGCGCGCGAGAAGAACAACACGCATCGGGGTCAGTCGGCGGCGCCCTCCCCCCCTTCTAACGTCACCGCCATCGCTGACACTGTATACCGAAATCACCACACACACACGAGCGCGCGCGCATACCATGGTAGTGGTAGTGGCGGCGGCGTCGAGCACGCGACGGACGGTTGTATGCACTATTATACGTCTACGTGCGTGTGTATACCGCGGTTTGAGTTGGGAGGGGGGGGGGGTGAGGAGGCGGATGCTGTGCGCTAGAGCGGGCGTGGTGCGTACTGGTACCGCCACCGCCGCCACCATCACCGCCGCCGCAGTCGACACCACCTCCGGTGCAAAAGGTCTCCCCTCCACCCCGACGACCATTTCCTCACATCCCCGGCCATAGTCCAGTCGACGGCGTCCGGGAACCGACGATGACGACGACGACGACGGCGACGACGACGACTACGACTACGACTACTACGACGACGACGACGACGACGACGACTACGACTACGACAATGGTGGTGGTGGTGATGGTGGTGGTGGCGGCGGCGGGCGCAGCGGCCGGGCGGTGGACAGGACGGGCCAGCGGGTTGGCGGGCGGCGGCTGAGGGGTGCTCGGAATTATCGAACAGCGGCCCCAAAACCTTTATGACGGGGGCGAAGCGCGCGCTTTCCGCAGCCTCGCTACGGCGCGCCTGGGCCGCGAGAGAGCGAACGCGGCGAGCGTCGACCGGCGGCGCGGCGCGGGCCGGGGACAGCGGCGGAGAGCGGACCGCCGGGCGATGGTGAAGGGACCACCGCGATCGGGGGAGCGGGGCGGGACGCGCGAGGCAGAGCGTGTGCTGCGCGCTTCCCCAGCGTCCGCCGCCGCCGACGCCGCCGCCGCGCGTGGTGTTGATGATAAACGAATACGCAGTCTGGCCGTGCGGTGCGCGACACACAGACGCCCGCGACCCATCGCCGCTGTCGTCGTCGTCTCGTCGACGAGACACCGCCGCGCGCGCCGAAACGCCGATTGATACCCAAACACCCACCGTTGATCTGTATGACGTACTGATAATATTGTTTGCAGTCGATCAGGCGTGTTCCTATAATATAACACGCTACGTGCGCGTGTAAAATATATATGTTTTAATAAAACAATACTGGAATCGAACACGTTTCTGTCCGTCCTCTACCGATTTACGATCTAATCGCTGGCGTTTACTCGCCGCCGTCGTCGTGGTGTGTAGGGTGTACGCGCGCGTGACATGTCCGACAATCCGGTGGCCACCAACGCGGCCGCCACTTCCGACGAACCGGTCTGTGCCGAAACCACGCCGCAGCCACCACTGCCGGTACAGCACCAGCAGCAGCTCGACGAGGGTTCCCGATCGTCACCGGCCAGACAGCACCAGAACGGTGGTTCGCCGGCTACCATGGCCGCGGTCGTCCCGTCGCCGGATACGCCGCGGAAGAGAGGTACGAAACGCCTGACAGGCTAGTTATCATAACGACGATGACACCAAAGTACCCAAATAGGGACACCACAGTTGTTAGACATAAGACAATCTTAGGGTGATAATGCCGGGGGATCGTACAGTCTTTGGCACCACGACATCCTCTCGTCCAGCGATAGTCAAACTTCGAACTAGACGCTTATCGTTGTAGAAAACATAGTTAACAGTTAGAAATAACGGTTTTTGTTTAACGAGCGTCATCGAGTGCCCACGAACAATCACATTAAGAAATAAATTTATATGAAATATGTGTAATGAATTGGTTGAGTGTCACTCTTTTCAACAACACATCTTGACCAACAGGCGAACTTTTTAACCAAAATGTCTTTAAAAACATAAAAAATATCATATCATTTTTGAAGTCGTTTTATTTTTTTTATAGTTTATCAAAATTGTTTTTCACATATTTGAATTCCTATATACGGTCGCTTTATGATTGCCGGGTTCAACCGGTTCGAAAAGGCCGCAGTATTTAGTCGTTATGTTTGTTGTCGTGGTGTTTGGCGTCAACGAAATTGATCGTTTAATCGTCGCGAACAGTGGTGGTTAATGAGAGAAATGAGACGATTTATTCACGTTTTTTTAAGTTTGTATGCATTTCTCGAGGAAACTCGTGCAGCGACGTCGTTATTATTAAAGTATTATTATTATAAAATTGTGCAAAAGCTTTGGAACGGAGACGTGGCCAATAATAATAACATTCGTCGACGGAGGTGGCATAATATAATATTATATATTATTATACACAGCTGCTGCACGGAGGCTATACCATACTATAATATGGTATTATATTATAATATTAATATTTTTTTTTCTCCGAAACACGCTGCGGCGAAAATGACGCAGCGCGTGCACGTATTATTATCATGTAGTACGCAGAAATTTAAAATAATTTGTACCGGCTAATCTGTACACAACTGACGAAACAATAATAATAATTTAATATATTATTATATTTAATATTACACGCGATCGAGGCGGTCATCATCGTCTCCGCACAGGACATCGTACACATATATTACACTTATGCGTATATTGTATCGATTGATTCCGTATCCGACCGACGTCATTGCCGCGGCCGTCGTCGTGTTGGCACATATTATTTAAAATTTAAATCAAAAAAAATTGCTATTATTACCGATATATTATTATGTTGATATCGTCATAATATTAGCTGTTACACGAATCCTCATCAATATACGTACTAGTCGCGTAGATTGGCACTCTGTCATATATATTATGTAATATATTATTATTTCGCATAGTGTGTTCGCATTGCGATGTCACCATGAGACTTCCGAGAACGGTCGGTGACGGATCTTGAGATGCACGTCAAGACGAAAAATCACCCTGTGATATTATATCACGAGGGATTACATTTACTTATGATGTACGTATGTCGTATAGTCCGTATATAGGTTAAACTATAAGCATAATAATTGTATTACCTATACCATTAGAGTTATAAGCATATGACATGAGCAAGCGTGTTGTAATACATTTGACAACGACGTTATTGTAATTCAATTTTAACAACTGAAACAATAAACAAATAGTTAAATTTTTTTAAAGAACCGAATTATTTATACTCGATGGTTTAGGTATATTATACGACGGAAAAAAAGTCGACGCTATAATTTTTAAAACTATATCCGAGGTCCTCATAAACGATATAACTTTGAAAACATTTATCCAAGTATTTTGTTAATATTCCGTTGAGGTTAGGAAAATACAATAAAAGATAAAAACATAAATTTTGTGAAGAGTATGGTAATAAAGTTGTCTGGGGAAACATTCCACTTTACCCATCACCCGCCCACATAAAATAATACTCATGTTACTCACGGTATATAGGTGAATAGTATACCAATATAAACTATAAAGTTATTGTTGCAAATTTGTAACGAAGTGAGGCAGGAAACCGTGACTTAAACCGATCGCTTATAATATTATATTATAAGTTATTATAATATAATAACTATGCGAATGGCCGTGAAAAATATGTAGGTACGCACCTATATAATGTATACTTTACATAATTTGACATTTCAGATGCGTTTATACTTAATAATAAAAAAGAATGCTTAGTCCTTAAATCGTTCGATTACACCCTCGCGATTGACGTTTGCAAACAAGTGTGAAAATAATGATTTACAATATCGATACTACTATTATATTATATACGTATATACATTATACGTACAAGGTATAACTACTCTGTCCTTCCTTTAATACACAGACGTAATCGTGTTTGTTGGAAATTACATGTTTTATGTTTTACACATGTATCTAGTATGAAAGTATGCCATGTGTATCACTTGCCAGCTGTGTACGCCATCGAACTTACAAAAATTCGCATCATTCGTGGTGTAAAACGCGTAATGATAGGAATTAATGCAAATTCGTAGTCTTAAAATATTTGTACGATTCGCACATTTTGTACAATTTTCAGGAAACTATTCTTTGTTGGGGTACATTATTATTTTACCTGCCTACATGTAATATAATTCAATTATAGTGAAAAACATTAACCCATTTTAATTCAATTAATAATTAATTACCGAATGTAATGTAACATAAATACACCAGTCCCCGCAGCATTATAACTGCAGGAAACATATTTTAACAAAATTCAAACTTTGTAGCCAAGGAAATTGTTTGGGTCTTCAAAGAATAATAAGACTAAAGGACGTTCAATAATAATTCAATTTTCTCAAACCAAACTCGATTATAATACAATCAAAATATGTTCACGAAATAATTTTAAATTTAAGAACCTTTGTCTAATAATTTTTATTATATTTAAATTCGGAAAAAGTTAGTCAAAATTTACTAATAATGATCAATAGAAAAACATAAATGCGACTTTTTCTTTGATTGCATATTCATAAAAAATGATTGAAAATCAATAATAAAAATCATAATATTTATTATAGTAAATTAATTTTTAAATATATTTAAGCTTTATGACATGTACGATTATAGTTCACATATTTTATGTTTAATGGTTTATTCAATTTAGAAAGGTAAAAATATGTCATAATATTTAAAAGTAAAATCATCATTTATAATAAAAATTAAAACATTTTGTTCTATTTTACTCCTAACTTCACATAAAACAAAATTATATTATAATATATTAATATTAGTATTCTGAAGTACAAAACATATTCAGCTAATTTATTTTCCAGTGACTAAAATACTAAAATAATTTATTAACATTTAATTGGTATGTCAGCTGTTAGCGTTAATATAAATTATAACAATAGTTGCAACACAAAGTTATAATTATATCTAATTAGGAAAGATTCAAAAATGTCAATTACAGTTTTAATGAAAAAATGTGGACATTTTCATACTTTTTTTTCGGATAAATTGTACGACACACATATTCGTTTACAACTCAACTGACAATCGTCACATCATTGTTAAGTCATACGCTTTGCTTCGCCCGATCAATTAATATATTTCAATTAAACAGAAACTATTTTACATTCGTTGCCAAATGTCTAAACAGATGATTTATAATTTAAAAAAAATTCTTAGCAATACTAGCGATTGGTATATTCTAAATTATATAATAACTATACATCAATAATAATTATAGTTACAATTTCCTGGAAACTAAATTACTATTAATAATAATAAGTTAGAATATATACAATTGTTTATACTAATCAGTGGGCTTAACTATATTAAATATATAATTAAAGTCTTACTTACTTTAGTTATAGACAACTAATATTATTATTCGAAAATAACCCTCCGAGTTATGATAGAAAACGAATTCAGGGCTTGGAACCGATATTTTTGGTAGAGAATTTTTTGGTTTAATTCGATTTAAATATTATTTATATATTTTGTTTATATAGGTAATAAATAATAATTGTTGGTTCATTGAATTTGACCATAAATGCTTAAGTGAATATATTATTTTCTATGTATATCTAACAAAAGTTCAGGATAGTTCGAAAATATGTTTCGTAACCAGCATTTTAATAAATTAAAATGATTGGAAGCGTTGGTTTTCTGTCTTTGTCTAACACACGTGCAACATAGGAATTTAAACGTGTTTTTATTTCAACGTACCGATTGATCTAGTGAAGTAATAAGAATTTTAAAGACAGATTTGAATTTGTCGGCAAGATTTTTTTTTTTTTAAATTGTATATCTCCTCTCTTTTTAGGATTTTG
This sequence comes from Nasonovia ribisnigri, assembly GCA_027563435.1. Classification (NCBI taxonomy): domain Eukaryota; kingdom Metazoa; phylum Arthropoda; class Insecta; order Hemiptera; family Aphididae; genus Nasonovia; species Nasonovia ribisnigri. Next base: position 174,519 of record JANEHU010000732.1, read on the forward strand.
GGAAATAACATCAAAAATTTGGGGAAATCAATCTCAAGTAGTCATGACGAAAAATTCGAAGATGTTTTTAGAATTCTTATCGCTTCACTAGATCAATCGTTACGTTGGAATGAAAACTTGTCTAAATGCCTATATTCTACGTGTGTTAGACAAAGACAGAAAATTACAGCTTCCAATCCACTTAATCGTTATTCATTAGTCCATTAGTTATTGATCCATGGTTATGAATGTTAAGATTATTTCCCTTATTAACTATAGTTTATTCATAGTTTCAGACGATGACGTCTAGTGACGTCGATGACTAGCAAAGTGATTATTAGAACCGCCGTACATATACGCACCCGTATAAGTATTTATCATATTGTGGCATGAACTAATAAACATAATATACACCTATTTATTTCTAAATACATATTACATAATATAATATTATGGTCAATAACTTATGTATAGTTTATTATAAAATTAAAATAGCATCTATTATACCTAAACATTTTTTACTTACTATTTTATCATTTTAATTTATATTTTAAAATAAAATCGTAAAAGTTAAGAACCAATATGAACACAAAATATGATTTTTATAGAAAAATTCTTAATATATTATTTATTATTACACTTTACTATCAACAGTTTATTAGATAATATATAGGTAAGATAAAAATATCAATCTGAAATTGATAATAAACAATTGAAAAATTTTAAGAGGTAAATGCAATGCGTATCCCTAACTATACAATAATACGCATAAGTTCATATGAAAACATTCATTCCAAAAACCTGCGTCAAAATATGCAAATTAAAATCATTATTTTTATAAAAAAGTAGTTCTATAATAATTTGTGATTATATTAGAGATTAAATAATTGTATTTTAAATAAAATGTTCGACGATTAGATCGAATTTTAATAAAGTATTATTACTGTAATAATATAAAGCCATGCCGTCAAGTGAAAATGTCTATATTTAATGACTCAACAATAATAGTCATCACAAAATATATGCATTTCAAAAAGCTATAGGTTCTGTATAAATTGTGTTAAAACCCTCTGCTGTTGTTACCAAAATATGTGGAAATGGACTTTTGGGGATTCAATTATCCACATTTTGACGTACCTATGTTTAAATTTCGGCTCAGTATTTTACTATTGTAACAAATCAATCAAGCAACCCCCATCAGAAATTATTTGATAATTAAACAGTATTCGCGAAAGATAGAAACTCAATTAATTGGCACACAACGATACTTTAACTCATTCCGAAATTTTAACGAGCAATCGTCGAATTTAATTTGCAAGTTCAGCAGTCAGTACAGTAATTTTTAGTTTACCTACACATTGCATTATATTATACAAAGGTCGCGGATTTCACATCAATAAATATATATGTGACTACCTGAAACCTTGACATTTTACTGAGGCTTGTTAATCGACGAGATAAACAAAAATGTCACAAAATTCTATTGATATGCATTAAAATATGTCTTATAGTGTGGTTCATATACACACATGAGCAAACCTTGCGTGATAATAATATCGACAAGTCACATTATATAACATTATTGTATACAATATTATATAATATGAACGTCAAGCGATGCTTGTTGCAGGAAATCGTGAATGATTTTGATTTTTGCTTTCTGTTTTGGTTGTTAGAGAAAATCGGTCGAGATGAAGTCCCCACGGTACCAACACAGTCCCACTTTCGGTCGTATAGAAAAGTGTCGGTGGATCGGTACCGGGTATCGTTTTGGGGGGGGGGGGGTGGTTTTAGGTGTGGGTGGTGTCGGGGACTGAAGGATTTAACTGGGCCCCAGCCAACGGATAGGCCGGTGGCGGCCGGGAAAACAACAGCGTGCTTAACGGCCAGAAAAAGGCCAGTTAGGTACTACCGCGGTTTCTCGTTTTACGTATTATGAGAGCTTTGGAAGCAAATTGAAAGCGAAATCTGCAGTAAACTGACAAATGCGGGCACTGGTCCAAAAAAACCTTTCCTGCAATCCCTCCTCAAAAATAAAGAAAAAAAAAGGTGTAACCAGTGAATTTATCTCGTTTTTGCCTCGCAAAATGTAAATTGCGTTTTAACCGTACTCGCCCACCCGGCTACCTACCTACAGTCACACAAGGGATTACCTAAGTGCCAGCGATTAACATAACCACAGGATCATAAAAAAAAAAAATGGTGTACCAAGTCTACGTTTAATGTGTTTTTTCATTTATCGGACATTCGCTAAACGTTTAGGTTCAACAAACTGAAATTTGACGATGATAACTTATTGGCTATATGATAATAAGTAATTACAATAACTATTACGCTTACACAACGTGTAGGTATGGTTTTTGAATGGTTAATATTTTGTAAACATAAAACGTAGGTACGCAGTTTCAATCGTGTCGTTTTATATTATATTATACATATTATTATTTTGTAACGGATTCACTTTAATGACTTACAAGTTTTTTTTTTTTATTACATTAATGTTTATCAGCCCGTCCTTCTTTAGAAATATAATTTACCTGTTATCAAACTTTTAGGTAAGAATACATTATCTTTGCTTAAGCGCGTCGGCGATTTTTCAATATTTTAATTTTCAATCGAGAAATTGTGAAATATTACAAATTAAAAATGCTCAAATCTAGCTTGAAAATTAAAATACTACAGAATCGCCGACGGTTAAGCACAGGTAATGTTCTTATCTAAATGTTTGATAATAGGTCAATTCACTCTAATATCAAAACCAACAGCACACAATTGAAACTAGCAAATAAAAATTTGCCGTGTCATACCTGTGTAAGACGGAGACAATAAATGTATGTGTATGGCGTCCTCTTAAATTATTATTACATTGTAGTGGTTCACTTATCGTTTAAATATTTCGTTATTTTATTGTTTATCAGCTGTCGTCTGTCAACAACCGACATGATATCGATAGGTTTGAAAATCTTTATCTATCAACGTTTCAAAACGATAAAGGTCGTCCACAATATTATTAACTACTTATGTTATGGATATGGAAAAAAAATCGAATATAATTACGTAGTGACGTCCTTCTAGCGGGGAATCAATTAAAATAGGAAATGTTTCAACGTCACTATAAATTGTATAAGTCGGTTGTACTAATTAATTGGCACCGTAACGGTTTCAGAAAAATACATAGGAACAGGACAAACACTGTATAAGACCATTATTAAAATGCATAACGGTTTTAAAACATTAGTGTTATTATGACACTGAAACATTAATTTAATTATTAAATAACAACATTTTGTTTTAGATCTTTCTACACGGATTATACATATTTCGTATACCTTGCAATATAATAATGATTATTATGCCGGCGTTTTGAACGACGCCACGACATTCATTGCCATCAATATATAATTTTAGTTGATTTTACATAAAATAAATAGACGTATTCAACGCATTCATATCACTGCGATTATGTTCACCCAACACTCCTGTTGTTATAGTTGAAAACGCGAGAGGTTATCAAAGCCATAGTTTCTTTATCATACTATTATTATTATTATCATATTTTGTCTTGCTGTCATTAAATAATTAAATCGTCTTCTGTAAATCGTACGGCAACCACTATTTATCAAGCGTTGTTTGCACGCGTTTATATATTATACGATTTTAGTAATGTAAATTTGAACAAAATTGTATATAATGTTATAATATTAACATTATATTATAGCTAAAACATTATCAACTGTTGGTTAATATTATACTTCGTTTTAAATTAAATTAGGTATGGAAACCATGGAGTCAGAATCCTCATACATGTAGAGTGTACGTCATACTGTTAGTTTATAAATTGTTTGCCTAGTTATTATATTATAATCGAATAACGATCGGATGTAGTGCAGTAGAACGATTCAACCAAATTCCAAAACTGGTACGAATTCGAAGAATTGTTATACATAGGTAAACATTATTCATATTTGAAATGTTTTTCTGCTCAACGTTCAATCCGATCAATTAGGTACTGCACGTCCTGTGATTTTTTCATTATTCTATCCTTTATAGTTTATAATAATAATAGTGATTTATTATAATATAATTATGGGTACCTAAATAGGAATTAGGTACTGTGCAACCGGAAATGTATCAAATGTCGAGTGACGAATGCGCAAAAATACTCATCACATATTATACGACATTAATAATTATAAAATTATAGACGTTTATTACATAAGCTCGTTTGTTTATTAAACTTCAAGGATTAAAACATTCGCAATACGATTAGTTTTGTTCCGTTCGCGGTCCGCAGAACACTGCCGAAAACTTTCGCGTCGGTGTTTTTCTTGTGCCGTATTTTTCCCCTTTACTTATTTTATTCTTTCTAATTCGATTTAATATGAAAAGTTCGTAGATATAGTACGGCGCAGAAAGCGAAATTAACGATAGTATGTACAGCACACATATCGCCGAATTTGCATTCAAAGAGTAGTTTAAATAATAAAAATAAAATGGTGAAGAAAAGAAGGCGAAGAAGAAAAATTAGGACGCCGTCACAATAAGAATAATGCGTGTGGATTTACAAAATTATAAAAATAACCACGGTCGGTCTGCATTCACAGTCGAGTATAACGGTGCAAAATTTTTTCTCTAATTGTATCGCTCAAACGGCGGCCCTTTATTTATATTATAAAAATAATAATAATAATCGACTGTGTGGCGGCGTTCGATTACGACGAGAAGCCAAAACGGTTAACCGCCCAAATCAAAACGTTAAATTTATTGCCGTTTAGTCGCGAGAACAATGCTTGAACTGGACGGAAGCCAATCGATCCGGATAATTATAATACATAATATATTAAATTATACATGGAAATTAAATCGAACAATCGTTCATTTCAGAACTGTCGGGTAAACTGTGTATAATATAATATAACTTAGAGTACAAGGAACGCACTAAAACCTGAAATTAATATATTACCGCTCATTTGTATATTTATGTAGGTACCACCGTGCACGCATATAATAGTACTGAAAATCGTTTAAACAGATGATTAATTTTAATTTTAATCCTCAGAAGTCAAAGTGGAAGTCGGCTATACCAATGCGGTGTAACCTATATATGAATAGGAGGTGCCTGAACGTGCATGCATTCACATTCGCAGTTTGTGCATTGAATATAATATAATAAAATGTATGTTATAACACATATAAATTCCATCGATTCTATACACGACTGTGCCACTGTGGTCAATATCTATAACCATCGTCGTCCAACTTTAGTGCCCTAACCTTGTTTATGACGTATACCTACGTTTTATTATTTTAGTGTATATATAAAAACATAAAATGTAAAGCGCATAGGTATATATATTGGAAGTAAGCGTAATAATTTTAAATCGCCCAAACAATTGACATACCTATATATAGACGTAGGTTATGTCCCAAGATATTAGTTCGTTTATTTGTTTGTTTGTTTGATTTTTTTTTGTGCATTCATAATATAAATATACAATTGAATATAAACCGCCTTATTAGCTTTAAAAATTCCAAATTCCGTTAAACACATTTTATTTATTCTCGTATTTATTCTGTACCTGTAGAATATTTTATGAATTACTTATCGATTTTTCGATTTAGGTTACCCCTTGTGGAAAATATATTAAAATCTCTAAAATTACCCAAATTAAATACAAAATATGAGCAGGCTGACTTAAGTGTTATATTATGTTCAAATCGTTCAACGGTATTTCTTGTAAATAAATTCAAAAATTTTAATCCAAGTGTTTTGGACTACCTTTATAAAATGTTTAAATTCAATGAAAAATTAAATTCAAGACTTTACAGTTTTTGAAAAATAAATATAGAAAGAGTAGAAATTAACCATAAAAAAAATTACGATTTTTGTTTTGAGTTATGATATTTGAAAATTTGAAATGTGTTTATAGATAAACAAATCTAGTTACATCAAAAGTCATTTAATTTAAACACGGAATTCTAGGTATACCTTCATTCAAAAATAAAACTAATATTTTTTAGCTCGTTATGCTGTTGTGAAAAAATTAACGTGCAGTTACGTATAGTATTAATAACGTTTTTCTTTTTTTAAATTAAAATTATATCCATAATAATAAAATTATAGATTAAAAAAAAGTTAATTATTAATGTTAAGTAATTCAAGTTGCGTTATTAACCGTACCTTATTACCGAAACAATTGTCATTATCTCTTCATCGTAATGAACATTAAACACTATTAAATTTGTTAGCATTTACATTATAAAGAGTGTACACTGCACACCCTTGGGTCAATTAATTTTTAAACACTAAAAAACATGATGTACAATTAACATTGATCCACGAATGTAAATTAAAAATACTCGTTTAACTTATACACGTTTTAATACCGACCTTCGTTTATATCGAGTGTTGGTTTGATAACAGAAATGATTTGGCTACTGTCCTACTGAATAACAATCAGTTTTTAATTTTTCATTAGGTAATTTTTTTATTTAAGAATTCTTCATGATAATAATATAACGAGGATCGAAGAAGTCTATAGCTGATCAAAGTGGTCTGCTTCAACATATTATTATGCAGTGTAAAAAAATACTGTAGGTACCTAGAATCTACATAGTAGGAACATAATATACTATAATATTTTGTATTTTTTTTTTTTTTGAAAAATTTCATTTTTAAAATGATCCTCACAAAATATATAGTTAGGTGTTACAATTTATTATTACAAATTCATATATATACCTATATATATAATATTATAATGATGTTCAACCCGCAAAATAGGACCCCGAGGACTTACACATCAAACGATTTAAACGCTATCACGTTACATTAATTCTTCAACAATTATTTGTAAATAAATACATTAGAAGGTACTACAATTTTTAACGCACCTGATATAAATTTATTATTAGGTACCCAACATTTTTTTTTTTATTAATAAATTAATTATTTTCCAATATTATATTATTTTTATATAATTTTTATAATATATACGAAACTGATGAGCTTATAAATACTTTATTAAAAACAAACATATATATTAAAAATACAATTTTGTAAAAGTATTTCTATAATTAATATTATGTTCTAATAAGAAATGACATTCAGGATAAAAACTATGCAGACGAACAATTTGAATCGCAACCGTTATTAATGTTATTCGTATCGTTTTATGTAAATATTCGATGTGTACATATTTTTATCTTCGTATAATTTACATTCCTTACAAGTTACAATGTACATAGAACCAAAGGAAAACCTTGTTTGATCAACACTGCTGATAAAATTAGTGATTTTATTGAATTTGTTTATTTGATATTTATAAATTCTGTGTGATCAAATACAAAGAATAGCACAATATTGCTCTTAATTTAATGAAAATACCCACTAATTGTAACAACCATCATATTATTTACCTATGCACAATATTTATAGTCTTACCTAAATAGCTATATACTCAAAATTCAAGACCGGTGTTTATAGTTGACTTCTTATCGTATAATTCAAACATACATTTTATTTGATTTTAGTATGAAATTTAAATATGCGGCGTGCATCCATAAAAATGTATGAGTATAAAGTCGTTGTTTTTTGCTATTTCCGGAAAACCATAAATAACCAAAATATATAAAAAACCATAAAACCGTGTTGGTTATGACTTATAGCAATGCAATAATTATCGCGGTCACTAATACAGAAATTTAATAGCCTCAAAATAATATAATTTTGACTTTTGTATCAGACGTTATGGTTACACATTATGAATATAGAGATGAACGCTATTGCGAAATAATACGTAATTTTGCAAATGGCATAAAACATTTAAGTCACGACCAGTTTGGCGCCAGATGACGAGCGGTCAGAAGCTCTCAAATATATAACTATACTTATCGACTATTTTTACAGGAAAGCACTGGATGAGGTTCTTAAAAATAACAATTTCTCCAACCAGCGGGAGAGGTTGGTTAAGAAATCTTCCTTTAATTATTCACTGACCCAGTTTCATCTCACTGGCGGCAGGGTTTGATTTTCTTCTAAACCCGCTTTTTATGACCTAAAACTTCGAAAATGAATACTATACACGCCGTGAATTTTTTTTCTATTTTTGAAACTCCAACATTTAGAGGAAAAAAAGAAGTTTCATGGACTCAAAGTGTGAATAATACTCTATGAAGAAACCATATTGAATACATAATTTATATTTTACACCATAAATATTCCCGAGAGTTATTAAAATCTGTCAACCATAATATTAACATCGTAACTAAATTGTACATCAATTTATTACGTCATGATAACTATTAATATTGAAAATATAAAAAAAAATTCTAGTTGAAAATTGAAGTAGAAATTAATTTCAAAAATGTTAAGTGATTAAATGTTCATCATAATGGTTCACCAATTTTTTTATCTATTATTTTGTTGTGATAACTAATATTTTAACAAATCAAAAATTTAAACCTGAAAGTAAGCGATTTCCACAGCGTTTCTCAAAAAGCCAAAATTATATAGTAAATATGTACACATTATAATATTGTATTTTAATAATATACATATTAATGTATCATGTTAATACTTGCAGTCACGGTATCCGCCTGTGCGCATAAACTCGGCGATATGTGTACAAATAAAACTAAATGAATCATGTTATCTGGTCGATAACACGATAACGGACCGCCTGCCGTACACACAAAATAAGCAATTATTCACGGGCAAGGGTTATACGATAAACGTTTATATTATCGTAAGCCGTACGAGACGTATTATATTATTATTATTATTATTAATATTATGTAATAGGTAATGCTGCGCCGCGGCGGTGCGTGTTTTCCGGCGGGTCTTGTACGGGCTCCGAACGGATTGAAAATATAATGTTATATACACATGTGCAGCTTTCATATTTTCGTCCGACGACTCCTTTGAAAGCGCACTCAATGCGAACCGAAATAATAACATTTAATCATTCAAAGGACACGCACGCGTGCACGGCTAACGTCGTTCACACCTTTACAGACGCACAAAGTTATACCTATCTGAGATCTCAGCCTGTACACGTATTATATATACGCAGCCACGTAGGTGATATATATACATTTCTGCGGCGACGGTGTACACACTCGAACGGAGATAATTGTGTTTTGCAGTTGACACCCCGTGTGCAGATTATATGGCGCTGCTGCGTCTAATGACGGAAATCCGTCCATCGTATATAATATACTGCATACAATATATATAGGTACCTAGCCTCTATATCGGCACAGGCTGATTCACGAAACATGTTCGCTCCCATTTTTTCTTCCATTAATAATTAATTAATTCTGATTTTTGATTATATTTTTAAATATTATATACTTACCGCAAAACTGTAATATTTTCAATCGCTTGGATTTTATATATAGATATATCCCATTACAGGAATGCCTGCATGTGGCGATACAAATTACCTACCCTTTTCCAAACGAGTACCAGCCTTTTCACAACATATTTATAAGGATCTAAATCGAATTCTGAATGAGTAGTTTTTCAATATTGTCTATCTTTGTGTACTATTAGCCAATAAGATAATAAATCCACGACAACACGATATACAATAATTTAATGTTCTTAATATTTTTCTGTGGATTTCTAAAAAGCTACGAGCATCGCCGCAGCGTCCGAGAATCCGACGTAATCCCAACCCACCGTTTTTGTCACGCAACGATCGAGAAATCCTTCAAAAATGTATTACGTATAGGCAACGTAGGTACATATACATGTGAGAGTCGGAGGCGTCGGTGAAAAATATTGAAGTTTTAAAGGTAAGAAAATTACATGTATATGTAAGTTTGCCTTGGGTAAAAAGCTTTGCGATTGACAACCGACGCAGAATAAGGGTCTGATGTAACGATAATAGCAATAATAATAATAATAATAATACCTATATAATACCGTTTGGCGAACTGCAGAGCTCGTAAACTTTACGTTAAAGAATCTCTGGAATACGTGTACCGTACCTATATACATCTCTATACTATTAAGTACACTGTATGGCCAGCTGCAGTAAGCTCCTCTTTTGGTCCGATTATCGTCTCCGTTTGATTTCGCGAAAAGACGAATAACGCGAATAACGCGGTGGTCGTCAGCCACAGTCTTTTTTCGGTCCACTACGTTTCGCTCGTACATACAATATAATACGCATTTCTGTTACGACCCCACTCGTCTCCTTCCGAAAACGGTCACTGGGACGGCGTTCTATATGTATCTTTGGGCAGTTCAAAAACTATGCTGTAAATCCCCGGTGTTAAACAATATAATAATGTGTATTATATACTGAATATCGTGTGTATTTATTTATTACGATTTAGTTTTAAGTTATTTTAAATATAATACGATATGTTTTTATGGTAATGTGTCGTAAAGGTACATACTACATAAAATGCATGGTGACCAAATTTTATTAAAAGGACGTCATGCCTGCATGTATTTGTCTCCGTCCCACAGATGTACAGCATGGGAAGACCTGTTTTGCGCGGAATCATTTTACTCCCTGTGCATTTATTGTAGAATTTATTATCAAAATTCCACAACGCATAAGGAAGAACTTTATCTGTGTCGTAGTGTTTTTGTTTTTTTGATAAGACTAACCAATAATTTTTAATAATTAAATGAAATATAAATAGTAGTTATTATTTGTAAACGTTTAAATATAATATATGTACCTACTTATACGTATTTAGTAGGATCGGTGAGGTGGCTAATTATTATACCCAGTGAACTTTAGAACGGAAACATTATTTTTTTTTTCGAAAGGGCAGCCGTTTAAAAGATCTGCATATTATAAAACTCTGGTATGATAAAATACATTGGTTATTTATTTGCAAAGAGGCAGTGAGATTGCCCTGCACGCCGTGATAAAATCGCATTTACTGCATAGGTATAAGGATTGGTATTACAGACAACATGATAACTTTCCGTGAAAGCAAACGTGTCGCGTTAAACATTATAATTCGCCCTGTGCCCCTGTACACGTTTTTATATACGTGCCACTCAGTGGCGTATAGGTACATAAGTTTGTATCAATGTGAAAAAATCTAACCTGGGGAAAAAAACAGGCGTTTTAAGTACCGTGTATAGTTAATGCACTAAACAAACAAAAAAAAGGTCATTAGTGTACAGAAAAACAATTTTAGGTGAAACTCAAGCTCCCCAAATTCAAAGGCCTGGTTACGCAATATGTTATGAAATTATATAAATTACGTATGCATTATAATAAAACGTATATATATATTTTACAACACTATATATTTCAACATGTATTGCTAAAATAATTAAACAGTAAAATTGACTTTTTCTTTTGCCGATTCGTCGATTACTTCAGCCTAATATTTGGAATATCGCGGTTTACTATCATCGTTCTTATAAATTGCCGCCGTGTATTATACATTTTAATAGTTTGCATAGGTACCCTGTTAGGATAAGAAATAAGAAACCACCAGATTTACGTTTGAAAACAGGTTTTGCTAGTGGTCGCCTGGTGGCTTCTTATTTTAAATGGGGTATAGTATAATATTATGTAAAACACTGAAACTATATAATTATAATATGACTAAATTTTTTTATATTTCTAACCTATTTTATACTGAAATACATTTTATTTTCACAAAATTACATATGAAAGAAAATGGCCATTGAGGCCACATATGACCCTCACACCCGTCCATATATAACCCCTAGTAAGTGCGACGCGGGACGGGATCATCGATGTGCTAGCCGTATGTAATTTAATCATAAACATGACAATCGTGGTGTGTGTAGGTACACCGCACCGCTTCGGAATGACATCGCCGCTCGTGCAGGAGAGGACCGTAGATTTCAACCGCGCGCGTCCGTCCAAAGAACCGCGAGCCATCCGTTTGTCGTGACCGAGTTTTTCGCGTGGAACAGGTGTTGGGCCGCGGGCCAAATAGGAAATCAGCCACGGTGACGCGTTTATACTATATTGTATATAATATCATGTACTCTACATAGTCTCGCGCATATAGCGTCATTACCGTTTGATTAAAATTCTAGGTAAATTATATGTACCCTATATCTAAACCTAAATAATATGAATTTTTTTTTTTTATTAATGAAAATGTCTTTTTAAATGTAAATATGTATTATTTATGTGTGTGTTGTCGAATATCTCAAATTTGATAAGCGTATGTGACTATCAAATAAAACGAATAGTTTCAGTGGGTTTTTTTTTTAATTTTGTACAAATATATACAAAACAACGAAAAAACTTAAAAAGTAATAAGTTTTATTTTTATTTATCTACACTTTAAGCAAAGAGAGAGTTATACATCATCATACATAATTTTATGAATTGTGTACGTAACACAACAGGGATAAGACAAAAATATAGAATACTTTTTTCAATATACCTACCAACAAAATAAAATCGGGTAACCGAAATATTCCCACTTAAATATCACGAAATCAATATAATATCTCCAAGAAATTATATCGTCCGTAAACTATCGCATAGAAAAAATGTCGTCAGTACAAAATATTGCAGCCATATAATTACTATAGTATTTAGTGTATGTATTATTAACTAAAATTCCAACCGGGCTGCTTTTTTAGTTAATTTAACTACTATAAAATAGAAAATGTATTAGCATCCGATACAATTTGCATTATGTCAATCGTGAGTTGTTCGAGAGATAAAATAATCCAAAGTAATTCTCCGAGGACTTAGGACACGGTACAAAATATTTTTTACGCCTGTCGTTCATTTGGAATAGTTAAAATGCATACTGTCACAACCCTGCCATTGCCATTTAAGTGTGTATGTAACATTATATATATGTATTTTGATATGCGTTTTAAAATAACCAGCCGCGGTTATTGGGCAAAATGTAATGTCTGTACTTTGTGAAAAAAAAACTCACCAAGCTTGATACAAAGTGAAATACTTTGAGGTACGCCGATTCTTTTGGAAAAGAGGATTTCGGTATCATTTTTCATTAAACGTCTCATATCAGCCTTGTTATTATTTTTTATTATTTTTTTTTTTTTTACGAGTTTTCTTACTAATGGACAGACGATCTAGAGCGTCGAGGCAAATGCATTATTTAAACATAGTTCTGGGCGTTTTGTTACACCTGCTGGGTCATTTCGGCTTCCAAATTATACACCTTTATTACGCTTGTATGCCCTGTATACTGTTTTATGCATATTATATGTGTAATATGTATAATATGTATATATTTATACAATATTTGTTTTTTTTCCTCATTTCTTGGCAAACCGACGTCGGCGGGTGCTTAGCCGAACTCCATCCGTGCCGAAATTTCGATCTAAAAATAAAATATGTCCGACGGGCGTGCAAAATATTTCACGTTTGCCCGCTCCCCCCACTCGTCTAAAATTAACTGTCATTGAAAAACATAAAAGCGGAAAATTACTGTCATCGCCACACAGCCTCGCCGCGTAAAGCGCGACCGTGTTCAAATGTGTCCGAGCCACGCCACTTGCTCAATATGCCTATAATATTATAGATATAGGACGACCACAGTCGCGGCGGAAATCGAGTTTTCGATCAAATTCCGGTGTGGTCGATGTTGCTATATTATAATATGCGTGTAGAGCAACGGAGGGGAGATACCCGTGCACAAAGAGATGCGTTTGTGACGATGCCCGGCCATTTATATAATATAATATTATTAATAATATATTGGTCGGGGTAGACCGGATATATTATTACAATACACACATAATATATTATAATAGCTATAATACTATAATACCACAACACACACACATACAAAATGATCAATCAAAAATGTTTGATAGACGTGTGTGTACTTTAGTGTGTTTGTATGTGTGTGTGTAAGTTTTTACTCTCCTGAGTGCCAATATATTATATCGTTTTAACCATAAAATACAAAATTTTAATAGTTACGGTTTTCAATTATCAAATGCATTTCGTGTTAAACGATAACGCGCCGTTCTAAGTACAGTTTATAATACAGTATATTATATACATATTATATCTCCGATCGTTAGTATTTTAATGATATATTATTATACATGTAAGTTCTCTAAATCTATTTAATTTTTTACGACAAATCAATGTTACCGATAGTAAAAATAATATTTCAGTTCTCGAAAATAAAAATTATTTATGACTAATAATAATTGTTCGTTACATTTACTTTTTATAATTTTGACGATGTTCACCAACTCATTTGTTTGAAATATGTATGTTTTCATAATTCAATAAGACATTTCAAAAAAACAAATAACATTTAGAGCACCGTGTTTAACAATTTTGGAATTTATTTATTGTTTTGAATTTTAAACATTGCTGTAAATAGCGGATTTCAAAATAAATTATAAGGAAGATATATGATGCTAAAATCTAGTTTTTCGTAATTCTATTTTTGATGCATAAATACATATATACAAAATAAACAAACGTCACAAATATACCTTAGATTTTACATGTTATATTATTATTAAAAAAATAAAACTGTATTGTACTAACGAAATCATTTTTTTAGACCTTACAATTTAATTTCCATAGTATGTATTTTGTTACGTGACAATTTAAACCCTTAATAATGATTGCAATATTATCAGCTTTTTAATATAAAATAATATGATTAAATGATCTTAAGCGTTAATAAAATATTAAGATGTTTGAACTGATAAACTATACTAATCATATTATGCTATATTGAAGATATTGAGTTAATTTAAAAGAATATAACAATCACCTTTAGCGTGTTTCCCATTAAAAATGTTTCTCTGATAATTAATAGTTTAATCATTACAATATATTTGTATTTACAATTGTATTGACTTTTGAAACATAATTACTATAAATACATAAAATAAACATCAACTTTCATCATAAACCTTATACGGTTTTAAGCTCACTGTAGCATATCGTAGCTGGCATACTAAAACATTGACTAAAGTCCCAAATAGCACTTGTTAATGGGTGTTGCACGTTTTAAGATACCGAAAACTTGGAACGTTCATTTAGGATCAACGAAACTTTGTGGAAGTTAGTTTCCGCTTTCGGTGCACTATATTATACTCGGATTTCGTCTGCTAAAAACACGTTAAAATCATTAAAGAGAGGTAAATATAGTAAGTAAAACAGCCAATGAAAAGTATTGGATTCCGGAAACAGAAACCCGTAATGTCTGCTGTCAGAAAATAAAACATACTCTAACATATTATTGTACAGTGCAATATTGTGATCTAAAACTATATCTTGGTATAAAGTTAAGTGTTGCAACTCTTGCCATGCCAGTCCATTAATATTAATGTATCGACGGCTTAATTGGCTTTTAAGCTGTATATACAGCATAATAACTATCTCGTCATAAACGTCAATGTTTGCATTATTAATTATAGTCTTAAGAAAAATAATAATTAGTAACATTATACGAATTTCGTTAATTTACCACCCCAAAGGTCCTAAGTAACATCATACGAGGAACGTGATATTTTTCCTCGTGTATAAATGTATAGTAATTTTGATTACTATTGAAGTATAACTCATTTTCATTTTCAATTCGTATAATTTATGTAGCTATAAAAGTATATCATACATCGTAAAAAACGTTCCAAGTTCAAATAATTAGATTTATGTAAATATTTTAAGTTTCTTTGCAGACTCTAGAGTAAAAGATAGGTCTAGATAAAATAAATTTATCCAGTAGGTATCTAAATAATATAAGCGCTGGAAACTTATTAAAACACTCAAAACTTCACATAAAGGCATAAAGCAGAAGGTTCTTCATATAATATAGGTTCATATAGTATACATAATTTTAAAATATACGTATTGTATGTGTGTGTGTAATGTTGTAACGTTATATATTATGAGTCTGTTAGCCGTTCGATGAAAATGTCTTCTTGATTTTAAGACATTTCAAATAGGTACATACCTATAAATATAGTAATATGATATTATATAATTTTACAATTTCAAATATATAAGACGAAGAATCGTTTTGACATATTTTCTTTAGCTTGGATAGACTGTCCATCTTAACTGACTATACGTCTATCGAGATCATAGACTTATCTTGCACTCACAATGGACACAAAACGTACACCTGTCTGTCCTGTGATACGAAGTATTAAAATACAGTATTGTGTGAAATATTACTCCGGGATGGCGCGTGAATTCCTACAGAAAAATAATATCTTCTTTTATAAAATATGTCAATTTTTTATAAAAGTTAAAATAAATATTAATTGTTTATGTATGTTATAATATTATAATGTATATTATTATATATATAATACATACAATTAATTATTATAAAAACCAATTATTAACTAAATGTATAATATATTATACAAAATCAATGAATATAAATAATAGCTTATTAAGTTATAAATTATAAATATTGAATGTAGTGAAATTAATTTCTAATGCATATGGTCGAATCATATGAGGGAAAATGTTACACAAAGCCAAAAAAGAAACCGTGGTGGGGATTCCAAACTTTTGGCTTATGTTCACGAAGAATTCATTAGTTCATATGCAGCAGGGTAAAATACAACTTCACGATGTACCAATACTCAGACATTTGACAGATATCAGAGTTAATCGGTCGGAAAAATATATCGGGTATACCATGGAATTCTTTTTCAAAGCCAACGAGTGGTA
The DNA here is from genome assembly GCA_027563435.1 of Nasonovia ribisnigri. Classification (NCBI taxonomy): domain Eukaryota; kingdom Metazoa; phylum Arthropoda; class Insecta; order Hemiptera; family Aphididae; genus Nasonovia; species Nasonovia ribisnigri. Next base: position 191,162 of record JANEHU010000732.1, read on the forward strand.
CACCAATAACGTATTGGTCGTTAAGTATAAACAGACATATTTGTACAAAATATTTTATAATAATGGGGATATTATATAACCTCATAAAAGCAAAGCAATCATATTTGTTAGTATAGGCTGTGAAATTCATTGGAATGAGGGAAAGAATGTGACAGAAACTGTTAAGGGTCCATCATTCTTTAATTTATTCGACACCTATGAAAACACAACAAATTCGATTATTTTTGGATATTTTAACCATGAGTAATACTACGAAATGATGATTGATAAGGCTATAGAATATTATTTAGACCCATCAATCGATGATTATTTTTCTGACGGTAGCGAAAAGTCCGGTTGTTTTGAAGAGACGGATTGATGACGTGTTATAATTTTCCTACGTTAAGAAAATAAGTAATATCTGAAACAAAGGTTCCACTCTGCGGAAAGTATATAATATTATAAATAACTGTAAATTACGTATAAGATAGACACAGTATTTAATATAGGTAATAGGTAATATAGGTATGTGTTAAATAAAAGATTAAAAAATAAAGAAATATGAATTAAATTTTCAAAAACTTCTGCAATAACACGTTGTACTTAACCATCGTGCCACGTCGTTTGTACACACCTGAGTACCTGACATACCGGCTTTCATCATCACTCATAGTTATTATGTGAAAGACCTGCAGCAGTACCACGTGACCGGACAACCGCTGATTGGTCCCGTGGGTGTGCGTTATAACCACGTTTTCAAACAACTGAGCCGTGAACGGACGGAAACTCTTTTGTTAATACATCGGAACAACAGATAGGGTACCTGACCATTTTTTTCTGATTTTTTTTTTTATTTCAACTTTTCTACGAACATAGTCGTCACTTGGCGACGTAAAAACTGTAACGGTTTACGTAGGAAACGTTTATAACTGATATTGAAAAATCGTAACCCGTTGGTATAAATAGGAATTCATTGATTCCACTAGTACAGGTAGTCTTGAAGCTACTAATATATTCCGTGAATTATAAATTTGTAAGTTTAACGCAACCGGCACAACATAATATGAAAATATATTCTTCATAAATAAAAATTGTTATAAATCGTAATTTCATCAGTAACTTTTAAATTGGCATTATATAAGCATATACTTTTATTGGTTTGAATGTACAAATTATTACTTAAAACTGAGAATTATTCAATTTTTTTAAAAATTATTTATAAAAAAATTATGTATATATTATTATTTATATTGTACCTAAAATATCATATTGGTTGTTACATTTTAATTTTAAATGTTTATAGAATCTAAATAGAATTTAATTTTTAAATGATAAGTACCTGATCTATTATTTTGTAAATACTTAATATATTATTATTTTTAATATTATGCATGCAGATTTTGGATACACTTTATCTATTTCTTATATACCTAGCTATCTATATATGTGTGAGAATAATAATTCACAAAAATGTAAACCTAAATTTTATATTCGATCAATATGACTTGCTTGAAACGTATATAGATATTAAATTGTATAATCTTTCATTAGCACATCTTAAAAAAAACATTTAATTAAATCTCAAATGTAAATTTATACTTAATTAATTAATTTAGTTTAAGAGCAACCACGATAGCCTGCAGTCTGCACAAGTAAAAATTGGTAGGTGGCGCAATCAATGGTTAGTTTTAAAGCTGCCTGCATATGTACTGGTGGAATCGATACTATTATATTGCCGGAACTGACGGGTCTCCTGTTTAAACCATAAATAATTTTACCTATAAAAGAGGAACCAGCTACACGCACTGGATGCGTCTGTTAAATGCAGGAACACAATTTTAATTGGAATATTTGAGATTTTTAGTCCAATTTTTAATACGTCGTTTCCCAATTGAGTTTCCTTATATAGGTACGTTTGGCACAAAAACCGTTTTTCCGTCCAAAAACAAATATATGAGAATTATGGTGTTTGCATTAATTGGTGACGATCAGTGGTGCAATTGCGGCGGGGGAGGGGTCCAGAGTCTTATTATAATGACTAGTGATGTGCTACTATAATTATATTTCCCAAGGAACGTTCCAGGAACAGGGAATATTCCTGAAATATTCCCCAACCTCTCGGTAACTTTCTTTTAAAAAACATTCAATATCTAATTTCTATTCTATTTTATTTATTAAAAATACATTTAATTTACACATATAGGCAGTATAAATAACTACAAGTAGTAAAAAATCAATTATTTTAAATACAATCTTTACACTGACAACTGAAATTTAAATGTATAACTTACTAAATTAAGCTTTATTCTCCTGTAGGCTGTTATATTTTTGGATTTCAAATATTCGTCATTTGGATAATTTACAACCATATAAGTTCAATTTTTTATTTTTTTTTTTTATTGGTCTAGAGCCCGGCAACTATGTCCATTAGCTTTTTGTTAGGGGTTACGGTTGTAACGGTAGGTAGAGTTGGTTGACAACACGTATATAATGTGTAGCAAGGTTTCTGCGCACTAAATACCCGGGTGGTCACCCATCTGAGTACTAGTGGCATCAGCCGTTGCTTACTCTCAATCACGTGGCGTGATTGATTTCAGCCACTGCGCCGCACCGAGCCACCAAGGTTAGTTTAATTTAACACTGAAACATATTATGATCAATATTTAAAAACATATTATATTCCCGGGAAATTCTTGGAGCTGGGAATTTGAATTCATACATTCCAGGGAATTTGCATATCACTAGTTATGTTAAAATTGAATTTTTTCTGAAATTTCAATATTTTTAACTTCGTACCGCTAAAACCACATAATCACTAATCAGTACGAGTAATCGCGACGTATATTCGTAGATATGTGTTTTTTCACTGGATCGAGGATGAGCAAACTCAAACTAATCAAATGGCTACTTTTAAAAACTCAAAGTCACAAAGGCCAGATGTTGTATTTAAATAACCTATTTTGATCATCTCCTTATAAAAGTACTAAAAACATAAATTTTAAAACATAACGCAGGTGGTAAGTTACTTGCGTTTGATAATAGTCCCCGTGGCCGATGGACGTTGAACTTGGCACTCACTTTCTCCAACCGTGAAGACGATAATATCATCGCGCAATGTCATATGGTGTTATATAATATTATACTCGCTATGGTATATTATTTTTACAATATTTTAATATACCCATATATATATGATACAAACGTATATATAATTTCGTAAACGAATGTAATATTACTCGGACGAGTGCATTTCGGGGTTAAGATTTAACAATAATAATACATAGGTACCTTCTAGTAAACAACGAACCGGAATCGTGACGATAAAAGTAATAATTGTTGTGTGTATTAAATTAATTTTTTAATCATATTGTACATGATACATTTTATTATTATGGTTGCGGGACTAGGGCCGCTGCGATTTCCCGCAGAGAGAACACAGGAAAACTGGGAAATGTGATGGAAAATGTGATAAAAAATGACTGCGGGCTCATTCGCCGTGTATAATAATAATAATAATAACACCCATTATAGTAATGACCGTCACACGCAGCTTCTAAACCTTTTCGGACACATAGGCGGCGCCGCATGAGCCGATAAAATAAATTATTAATCGATGGTATGGTGATAATTCGCGAACCACGAGCTCGACGGACGGACGGGCAGACAACAACAGGTGTGGATTATTATTATAATATTATACTATTTGTTATTAATACAAATGATAGTATTATTGTTGCTACGTCTGTCGTCGACCGGTGACCCCACTTCGGAATTTTCGGCGTTGTTCTTAGTGACCTTTATTTTATATTTTATATGCACGCATAAACCGACACGATTCGTTTGGTGTCCGGCTGACGTGACGACCGTTCAACCCGGAGGGCTTATGCTTCCCAGTTTTCGCACGTTTCTCGGACCACACCGCACAAACCCGGTTAAGAGGTATATATTTTATAACGTCGGATCGTCTAGCTGTACATATTATTTTATAGGAAAACATATATATATATAGTTTATATCGGTTAAATTGTGGACTTTGCTGCTCCGATAAATTGCACTAGCCACCATGTAATATAATATATTATACATCGCACGTGGCCGATTTATCAACAGCATTGAACACAAAAGTTGTGGGTGAGCTGAGTACCAAAATAAAAAAATAAAAATACTGTTTGTGCTAGATGCCTAGATGTAATATTAATACTACAATTTTTCGCGATTCCGAATTTATAACGACTCTTATTTGTACTAAGGTTATTGTCTAATAATATATCCGTTCGAGAGTAAAGCGATCAAAAAATGAGTAATCACTTATAAGATAAATCGCTGTTAAAAAAATGTATAGTTAATAATTATAATATCATATTATGTACCACTTGCGATATATTATTACTTAGAAACTATATCCGTATTCCGTAATACATTTTTCCACTAAAATACCTAGTTTAAAAGTCGCGTCCTATAATCTTAATTACAACCATACTATTGTATTATCCGGTGGCGTCATTTAGGCCACGTGGGGGGTATTATTACGTTCGTGTCTTTGGTAAATCCGTGTTATGGTAATTTGCATGGAGACTGTATTAGATCCATAGTTGTTAAACTTTATGCAACTATTTTTATTTTCATTCGATTCAGAAAATTGAATATATTATTATCTAATGCCCCTGTATCATCGTTTAGCATAGGTAAAGTTGTTATCTTTTGTTATGTTTCATGAATATCTTGTAATATTACAGTTACCACATTCAAAATTTCCTGCATAAATATTTGCGTGTAGAAAAGGCACCACAGACATTATGAGTATACTGATTATTTCATAAACAAAATACATGAGCAAATATTCAATACTATACGCAATATTATACTAATATATTTATGTTTTAAATATTTTAAACTCTAATATTTCAGACCTATGCCAGATCGCATAAAAAATCACTAAACATTTAATGAAACAAAAGTGAGCTAATGGTCCCTTTAACATGATTTAATAGTCCATAATTGGCCCATTAAATTGTATTGAACCATCAAATTAATACATTTCTCATGCAAACCAATAACAGTTTGTTTAACAATTATCAACAAGTGTTCCAATTAAATTTTAGAAATAGGGAAAAACAGTAGGTGTCAAGTGTATCTAATTATCGAGTAAGCCATTATAATAATATAGGTGCATACGTGTTAATTTAAATTTAATGATAAATCATTCCATACGAAAAAAAGATGGTGTAGATGCAAAGATGGTGTATCAGGCTATATTACTAAGTATATTTCATGTCTTTTTGATATCGTTAAAGCAATTTATTTTATAATATAAGAGATTAGTCACATGGTATGTTGATTTAATTTTTGCTGAAAACATTGCATTTATTATGATATTATAAAGTAGGTATATTATATTATAGGTATTTACCATTTATTATTCTTATTCACTTTTGAGTAAATGCCACCTTGCCGTAAAACAATAGGCAATAACTTAAAATTAATCTAAATGTTTTTGAAGACATTTTGTATAATACAAATTATTATATTATTATAATAATATACATAAATGTTCCTCAAATAATATTTTTAATTACAACAAAGTAGTTTAAATTATTGTTCTTGGTTTACATATATAATTTCGTCAAATTTTAATTTCAAACGTTTATACAAAAAAATCGTGCATAATATGAATCTTAAAAATCTTCTTTTTTATAGCTTATCTTATGATAAATCTCATATTACATTTTTCAGATTTTTGCACTGCAGTTATATTTTTTTTTATTGATATAATTATTGAAAAAATACTATAAAAGTCAAAAATATCAATTGTCTATGAATAGCTCAAAAAGGTTCAAAATATTTTTTAAATTATATTATGTATCTAAATAAATATTGGGTGAAAATTTAAAGTATCTCTAATAATTATTCTTTTTTAATTTACAACATAATAAGAATAAATTCCCGTTTTCCCAAACTTTTTTTTGTGTTTGTCTAACTATTGAGAAAAGTACCTACAAATAATTTTTACTTTTAACTCCTTAATTACAAACTAGATTTACTTTCATAATATCAGAAAATGAATTAATTTTTTTGTTATTGAACAACATTTTATATTTATAATCTGTATTTACATATTATATACATGCAATGAGTAAATTGGATGGGGGTTTATAGACGTGAAGGGGAGTCGCCTGTCGCATACTGTGAGAGAGTTTTTAGGAAAGGAGTAAGTCCCTACACCAGTCCCTTTTAAGGTGCCTGGATGGGTTACTTGGAATTTGCTTGGATAAAAAATGAGTGATAATAGGATTTGAGCGAGAACTGAAACTTTTGTGTGTAGTGAGCGTATCAAGATCATTTAAAGTTTGAATGCAAATGTCTTTATTAAGTGAGTCATTGCAGATTACCAGGGAGATACAAATATATCAAGTTGAAAATTGAATTATTCTTTTTAAACTATAAAAAAGTGTCATCAGACAAAAAAAAATATCTATAATATCAATACATTTAGATTAACATTATTGTTTTACGATGCTTTAGATTTATCATTATTCATTAGTAATTAATACATACAGTATTACAACACTTACAAAATATTATTTTTCCATGTTTGCGTGCATCAAACAAAATGTAATAAACCATTAAATGTTTTATAATTTATTATATCTACGAACTTAGATTTAAAAAGTGTTTCACTACTGTAAAGTAACCAGCCACTAACTAACTAATGGGGTTATTTTTATCGTGCTAAAAAACATATGTTTACTTTTAAGTTTGTAGTACATATTACACTACTATTACCTATCTAATAAATATGCGTGAGTGACATTACAGGTAGATATCTAACAAAATTAAATTAACTTTTATAAATTATATACAAATCGTATAGATGCATTAACAATTTATTACAATTAGTTTTGATATTTAGGTGATATTTTACTCCAGTTATTTTTATTTTTTTAATCTATAATTAAGATTAACCTATTGCACAATGCAGATAATATTATTTAACTGTTATAAGAACTGAATATTAAAGTAAAATCTGTGTCATTCTACTTTTGTTTTTGATTCTAACCTCGGAACATTGCCAACATGTGTTGTGTATTAAGATGCCGACAATGAATAATATATTAGGCTATCTTTATATATAACATACTTGAACGTCAATTGTTGTTTGAACTCTATAATGTCATGTTAAATAGTCATTTCATATTTATACTTTTCTAGTACATTAAACTATCATCATAAATAATTAACATTTCATTTTTTTTAACATCACAAGGTACTTATTATGATAGCATAATAAGCACCTACTAAAATTATATATTTAAACACAAATCTTATTTAAATGTAAGTGACCAATAGAAACATTTTTTTTTATTTTAAATGTCTATTTGACATAGGTATAAACTCACTATTTCAATAATATTCCTTTATTTTACCTTAAACTTATAATTGCTCAGTAAGTTATACTGTTATAATACTGCGTATCTTTTAATAGGTACCTACATATATATTATAGCTGTCAAACTCAATTAACTCTTTCCTTTTACTCGCCTAACAATTTGATTTTGGTCTTATTAAAATAATAGCTCGATATGTATGCTTACATACTAACCTTAATGAATTGTTTCCGTTGCTTTTTGATTGTATTGCTTAAAAATTCTATTAATAATAAGATATTATGATACCTAATGTAAAGTTGGCTCAACAAAATGTAATGTGACTATATGAATATTGTACAAACTCATTGTTGGGTCACTTATCATTATAAAACAATTTGAGTTACATTAACTAAATATAATTACAATAAAAACCATATATATATAATATAATATATATTTTAGAAATCATTTCAATTATATGTGATAATATAAAATAACAATAAATTGTCAGTTCCACAGTGGTTTTCTAATTCTATTTATTTGTACTAAATTTTAAATTAATTTAAATTAATCTAATATTATTTATTACATCGCTATTCTTTCTTAATTAAGATATTTTATTTGAAAATAAATGGAAAACAATTTTACTTGGTCACTACTTATAATAAATTAATTTTTTTTAATTCACAGTTCATAATATTGGAATATTTTGAATGTTTTTTTTTATTTGTTAATAATCAGAATTAATAATTTGGTATTTTAAAAAACTATTTTCATAGTAAAAGTATGTTCCTACTTTAATAAAAAATCCTGTCAGTGTATAATAACTAAATGACTGTCTTAATTTCCAACATCGTTGTTGTATCTGAATAGTAGGACATTGAAGTGGTTGCGATGTACCGGTTTAATGGTAACTAAAATATATATGATAAGAAAAACTTACGAAACAATAGAAAATAATTAATTTTTTGTTAACGAAGTTATAACTTTGATGAAGAAGGGATACCAAACGCACTTTGACGACGAACAAACAGTCGTCCTTAAAACAATCGTTGAATAATTCATTCAACGCGGGAAGGCTGGTGAATTAAGGATTAATTAAGGGACTTTTTCAAATTTCTCTTTTCCATAGTTGTTTCATTTATACAAAATTTTTTTATAAAGAACTTGAAACAGGTAAAAGGCGAAAAAGAGGAAGACAGAAAACGTTATAGAGACTGGTGTCACAATGGCGATCTCGTAAAATATTCAAGCCGCCAGCGGTTATGTTATTATTTGTCTTTCATCATGAACACAAAATAATAACACTGAGCTAACTTTTTCAGAATAACAAAGCCTAGTTAACTTACCATTGTATATTTTTTGGTTTTATTTTAAATGAAAATACCGTATGCATTACATGGTATGTTTTAAAGTTGCCCTCGAGGACTTATGTAATTTGCATCACATAAAGTGGGGAAATTCCATTTGCCTCTTTATAGAATAAACGAATTTTATGGTGAGGTACCTACCTACGTTCTTCGCCAGAGCCTCAATAACCATCAGTGTCAACAAAACCCCATCAAGTGGTCCCTATTTTATTATACATTTTATACATTCACGGACGAATTTCAAGCTTAAGCATAGAAACATTAATCTGATATACCTACTTTATTTAAGATAAGAGTGTATTGTATATTACATCCTAAATTGACACTATAAACGAAAATCCCTAATTTTCTTATTATATACCTACTATTCTAGAAATATGTTGAATATTTATATACATTTACATTAGATCTTTGGGATGACGAAATTCGACCAAATCGTTTAATGGATTGGTTGCCATTGAAATATATTTTTAACATAAGTTGACAAAGTAATCGTCTTGACTGTAAAATTATGTAAAATAATAAATGTAACCGTTGGATAAATTAACAGAAATTGATAAGGCCTAGTATAATAATGTTATGTGGATCTATTATGACCGGGTACTATCGTATGCCAATAAATTTTAATGTTATGTTACTCAAATAAGTTAAAAAATCAAATCTTAAGGCACAGATGTATTTATATTTTATTTATTTTGTAATTTATCCAGGTCTTAGCTGCGGTACATAAGTATATTCTTCAAACGAGCCAATGCGATCGTCATGGATCATTAGGATATGTCCACCAACCACACATGATCTGCATATGAGTAGTACTTACATCCCCAAGGAAGGATAGTTGTTTTTTTTTGATAAACCGTTTCAACTGAATGCTTACGTCTCGAAGTCCCGTTCCCGGTGACGGGCTTCACGCATTTGTCTGTGATTCAACCCCGAGATTTTTAAACAAGTACACAACGCGTTCATCCAGCACACCGATGGTTAACCGGGTTTCTGCAAGACCTTTTTGTTTAATGGAACAAAAAAAGAAATAAAAAAAAAAAGTAATAAATCTATTGAAGGGAAGCCCTTGATGTTTAAACAGAACATAGGAGGATTGGAGAAGGGCGTTCATATGAGCGACTGTTATTTACGATCCCGGAACCCCGTAGATTTTCCAAAAAAAAAAAAAGTTTTATTTCATGGTCGCTTAGAAAAAAAAATACTTAAAAAACTTTCTTTGTAGAAAAATATACTACTCATATCGTATATACCTACCGCGTATGGATACATACATAATCAGTGAACACGCGGATGCAAAATTGTTTATAGTATAAACCATAGGGTATAAAAAAAACGTCAACTACAGTTAAATTAGATATTTAAACAATAAATAGTATACATTTTAAGGGTAGGAAACAAAATTAATTACATACCTACAGTCCTACACTTTATATTCGGACTGAGCTCTAAACTTCTAAAGAATGCATGACTATTGTTTTGATGTGAATTGTTTTTTTATTATAATTATTACATATTATATATTGTATTATTCTATGAACAATTTCGAGTAGAATAAGTATTCAAAACATTTCATAAAGAAACTTTCTGGTCAAAAATATTTATAGATTTTGTAATTATTTTTCTAAGCCAAATAAAAAGTTACCGACAGCCATAAACATTGAATGTATGTCAGCAAGCGCCGTTTTAAACGAGCTTTATTCCTACCTAAATATTATTTTATTTTTGTGGCTTATCATTATAATCAAAATATTTACTAAAATATCACATTATCATGTAATAAAATATCCAGAGTGGAAGTGATTGAAGTGGTCTACATCTGGTTTGTTTTAATTCGTATCTTACAAAATGATTTCAATATGATGCTGTACCTACTGTTACAATACCTGCAAATAATTATATTATGAAACAGATGTTCTAAACATAAATTACCTAATTAAAGCATAATATAATAATATAAAGGTTTTCTTTCTTATATATTATATTATGTGAAAGTATATGAGTTTGTATAATTATTATACTAATTTAAAACCGAGAAAAATTAAAATATTGCAAACATTTTCTTTATTACAAAGAGTCTTTACACATAGTAGTTGTTCTTTCATATGTAATAAGCGCATTAAAAATATTGATTTTTCCGTTGAGATGGGTATAACCACAAATTGGATATTTTGAGGTTTACTTTAAAGGTCAGTCTAATTAAATATGCATTGAAACTGACACATCCAAATTGTTTGATGGAAATACAAAAAAACAATGAAAAAAGATGATTTTTTAATTAACATATCGATTTGTTAATACAATGAAATGGTATGCATGTGGTATAATTTTACAAAAGTTTTTTTTTTAATATTGCAAGTATTAAAATGTATATTAAACTTTAGCTATGCCAATAATTAAATCAAGAAATTTAACGTTAAAATAACTTTCAACAAAGTTCGTATTATAAAGTATAACATTTATCGAAAAAAACCTGTTCCTATTCAAATAGATTTTAATGTAATATTGTATGTAATATAAACATTTTCAAGCACATTTTACTAGTACACAAAACTTGAAAAGTTGAATAGGTAGGTATAACGTATAATAACTCGAAGAGAAAATACGATATCGTCGATAGGTATACGACGTAAAAATGTCTTGCTTATCATTGAGAGCTGAACTTAAATTGAAAATTTTGAACTTGGGCAGCTAACTTCACAATTAACAGACCTATATAATACGTGTAGGTTAATAATAATATAATGTGGCGGGTTCGGACTCACGAGGGTAAAAATGTTGCATTTATAACATACCTATAGATTAATAGTTAATTTTAACCTTCGGTAAGGTCTTTATAATCTAATTGACCACGTTTTCTATAATCCTTCCTTGGCGCGTATACAATTCCAAGGTACCTAATAATAATAGTATATAATATTGTAGTTTTATACATTGCTACACGGTGTAGGTAGTTGTAAACAAATAGTTGTGGTACGCTATACAGTATACAATTTGTGTAAACCGACACAATATATGACAATGACACAATACCGAATTCCCAGACCGCAGAGAATCCCAACAATAAAACGTCCAATTTTTCAAATATAATTTTATGGAAATATAAGGGAAAATACGGGAAACGTGAACAGCATTATAATATTTATTACATCCCTTGTATATACCTATATATAAATAATAGAGTATATTATTCTGTTTGAAAAGTGTTGTTTTTACCCTGTGTAAATCACCACTGGTACGCTCATCATTATCTTCCGAATGATTGTACACGAGAAAAACAAGTCGAACGAATATGTTATTTAATTTTGTTTTGTATACATATATTACATATATTGTACAGTCGTGTATTACTGAAAGTCGAAGACACCACAAATATCAGGCTCTCTAAGTCTCAAATTACCATCGAGGGACGTTGCATAATTTATCCGTACGTCGTTTACCTGTATGCTTATAGTAACATAATATCAAACTCACACCGCCGTCGTGCAAACGATTTCGGTTGTGCCACTGCCACACTCGATAATAATTAACCACCCCGCACAGACTTCAATTTCTGGCTCGGTCGCGGTATATTAATAATAATAATAATAATAACGATGTAAATAATAACGATGTAAATAATAATGATGATAATAATAATAATAATAATAAGTGTGCAATGTGCATGTATAATTATTATATGTACACAATACGCATGTACCATATATATTATGTTTATTGTATTTTGTATAATTTATATGAACTACTATAAAATATAAATGTACCTTCGTCGTCATTAACGGCGACAATAAATTTCAAAAGCGCGTGAACGTCAGTGCACCGTGAATATAATATATTGGGGGTGACTGAGAAAGTAACGGGGATCCCCGAAGCTTTTTATTTTTAAATAATATATTTTTTATATTCCATTTACCTTTACATCCCCATCCGACGGCTGGCTGTTTGGAGTCGTGCTAAACTCCCCCAAGCATTGGATATTATATTTTCTCACATTTTCGGGTATTTTTTATTTTATTTTTTTCCGGGATATTTTATAATTTCCCGCGTGTCTACCCTCTGTCGATTGAACATAATTATAATAAGTGGGCCGAGGGACTTATACTCATTTCACGCGTTATTTCGTAAAATTTATTTATGAGTCGAATATTAATATTTATGTATTTTACGTGTCTATTGCCGACACAAACGAATGGAATTGCACGTTAGAGATCCCACCCATCCACCGATATTTCCCACCAAGCGGAGCTCGTTGTAACAAGAATTACTAATCTGACGGAAATTGGTTATCCGTGATTGCATGGTAGGGGGGGAGGCGTGAAACACGTATACCACAAACCTGACCACGATTTCGTCGATATGCGGTTGCGATAATACTATTGTGACGCCCACTCCCGACTGGCAGTCATGGAGAGACGACGTACATCGTCCGATCCGAGCTGAAAATTGTTTATTATTATAATTTATAACCGATATACGAAACTTCCAAGTTCTCGTTTCATTTTACAAGTGAAAGAAAACCAAACGCATGATAGAGCCGGCCGTTAGAGATGATGTGCGTAGTTTATACGAACGTCCGTGTGGCAATGCGGGTATGGATTTAAAAAAGTGAACACTGAACAGCTTGTACGACGTACAAATATTAATTTTTCCTGGGAGTTTTTTGAATACTGTTGTTATAATATACAACCACGGTGACGTTGGCTATATGAGTGGCGACCACGCCTCAAGTCATCCAAAGGTTAGGTATATACACTTCTATATTTTTTTGAGTGTCAAGTTGAATCACGTTTATAATCATAGTTCTAAATGTGACAAATGATTAGTGGGTAATAATTGGACTAGACAGTTTACGGCGGGCACTGCGAGACTGAAATGCTTGAATCTGACGGTTTTTTAAAAGTTTGCCAACTGGAGTGTAAGTAGGTATAGGTACAACGAAACCACGTCCGTGTACTCCAAGGACGAAACAATTTATACTGATCGCATTCACGTTTACGACGACGTGTCAACAAAATCACAACGATTCGGTTTAATTAGTATAATTTCAAAATTGATAGCATCGAGCTAACGAAAGAAAATTAATTAAATCATTGGCAATAATGCTTAGCCATTGATCAACATAGTTTGACGAAATACTGAACAAGGGCAATCAAATATATTTACACACACTGTACCATAAAATCGTTATAGTTCCTGCTGTTGACATCGCATTCGTACCGACTATAATAAGCGTTAAAAATATTTTTTCGTAAACTTATGATGTAATGATTTATTGTAATACTTTGGTTTATTAATAATAAAGCCATGTTATAAAATATTAACACTAATGTACGTATAGGTACACCTATAAAATTGACAATTTTAGAAAATAGCCATACCTACATAAAAATGTACGTTTGTGGGAACATTAACGTGCTTAGATATTTTCCTTAAAAATATTACATAGTTAGGTTATTACTTATAAGTTATAACCATTGTTTTCTAATGTAATTGAATGCTACAATTTCACAATACAACATTATATAGTAAAACAAACGAAAATTTTGTTAATTCATCAAAAAATAAACATCCAGTAACGGAAATACTTGATATATTACCAAGGGCAAGCAATTGGAACTATACCATATTATTTCTTTAATTAAAGAATAGTTTATTCTTTACTTTCGTATGAGTCTATTGTTTCAATTATTGTATTAACCTCTATCATCATAAATATAAATGTATTAACATTATTCTGAACTACAGACAAAATATAATTTAATGACTTATTTTGATATAATAATTTTAGTTAAAAAGTTTTTATTAAATATTTGAATTAATTAGAATTTATGATTAATTATTGACGCATTGGTCGTAATGTCAAAACTTTTGGAACAATTTATTTTGTTTGTAAGTTTTTAAATAGATATTTTTATTGCTTGGAAACTAAATGATTTTACATAATTTATAGTGTATTTTAATTTACTGTAATGAGTATTTAATGTGTTTATTTTTCACATTAAACTCTTTATTCAACAACATTTTATTACTTCTTGCTTTATTATTTTAATTATTTTAAGTCGCAGAGCTTTAAATAGTATTAATCGAAACAAATAATTGTATTAATATTAAACATTTTCTACAAAATAGATAAAACTATGTACCTATTTAACACATTATATATTATGTGATTAAATCGTTTACTCATTTGATATTTGAGTGTGTACTATGTACATATACCTACTATATAAGGTTATTGCTTGGATATTTTAAAATCTTTTTCTCGTTGTTTTGTTTCATTGTTTATTATTCTTTTTTATTTATCCATTTAGTAATCAGCCGACAGTAATCGGTGTTTTTATGTGAATTGTGGTAGGGGAAAGTTACAATATAAATAAAAAAAAAATAAAAAATGTAAAAAACCTTTTTTGTCTCCAGTTTAAAAAAACCGTTCGTTACATTTTTATTGAAGTGCAAATCAATAGAACCGCTTCCACTGTCCTTCACTCACTATAACCACAATAACGGCATTGCAAAAATGGGTCAGGGCGCAAATGAAGATTTCCCAGTTCTCACTTGAATGGCTTAAATCCATGGACCGTGGGTGTTGTATTTTGTTTACTAGTTGATAAATAAACTGTAGTTTGTATAATGTGCATTTTTTAAAAACATATTTTCCAGCACTATCATATAATTTTGTAAATCCTATCATTAAATCACTCGTATACAAATCGTATAGTTCTTTAATATTACTACTTTCAAGGTCCTATAATTAAATTCAGCATAACAGTAGGTACAAAAAACAATTACTTTTTTTATTCATTATTTATAAAGATATTTACAATCTGTTAACTAAAGCAGTATGTAAATTTGATATATGGGTAAAAATAAAAGCTTCACGTGAATTAAGTTGTTGAGGAAGCTGCAGTTCAATAACAGTACTTTAAAATTTAGTAGGTATAATAGTTAATTTTTTTTATTTCTCATAATGTTTAGCATAATATATTATATTATAGAAGTCGTATTATTATTTTATTTAAATATTCAACATTATTTTATTATTAAAACAAAATTTTAACTGTTTACATTATAAAAAATTGCTATAAATTATTTAAGCATCATATTACTATGTTATTCTTATACGAATAGCAGTTATTATTATATTGTATTTGTTAAACGTTGTATTAAAATATTTTAATGCTCTATATACATTTTATAACTATTAAATTAATTAATTAATACAATATAAACCACATATTTTATATCAATTGTTATAAAAAATATGTTTTTTATTTTATTTTTGTAAATACATGTTCAATAAAAATAATAACAAAAATAATTTTATTTACAGGTGATGTTAAAGGTGAAACGTACTCATCCGAAAATAACAGAAACTCTGGATATGAAACGAATTTATACCTCTATTCTGTAAGTATTACTGTGAAAAATAAAATATTCAAATAAAAATCATAAATTTAAATTATACCCTATTTTTTTTAAACACTCGGAAGTAAAAAAAAATAGATAGTAGTTTATCAGTACCTACCAAAACTGATAATATAATTGTTGGAAATCTTCCAAAAGAAATTAATTAGCTTTTAAAGGGAAATTGTTTGAAACTGGGCTAAAATGCCAAACTGTATAAGTCCCAATAAATATAACAAAAATACAATCAAAACAGTGAATTGAATAAACATAACTTTTTGTTGTGGAAATCGATAAAGTTTTTAAAACTTATTTTAATTTATTTAAAAATAGAGAAAAAACATAATATTGATTTAAATAAGTCTCTATAAGTTGTATCTTATTTTATTTATCATTAACTATATTATTTTAAAAGTTGAAATAAGTGCCATATTTGATATTAAACCTTCTATTTTCCAATAAACGTAGTGATATTTTGCTATACATTACAAAATATACAGAGACGTAATTGACAAGCAAATAATAATTGCCTATACATAATATAATATAAACATTATAGACACACCATATAGATGTATTCTCATATATTTTTTGGCACTTACAAATTATATTATACTCGATACATAATATTATATCCAAAGTAAGATAATGTTAACAAAATAAGTTATATTCCATCAAAACTATTATTCTTTTACACATACAAATTGTTCGTTGTGTCTTATAATAATATATATATTATTAAGTTAAACAATTTTAATTATTTATCAGCAATACTTTGAAGAACTAATGTTTAGTTCTTTTTTGCAAGTCTTGAACAATTATTGTACCTACATAGCTACATCAATAGTTAGGAGTTGTTACTTTATTTTATTTCATGAAAAAAGTTGTTTCTATTGCCAAAAACCGTAATAACCCAACATTTAAAAGTCATATTTCAAGGTTTGGACAGGCTTTACTCCTTTTATATTGTCTTTATTTTATATTTTTAAATTCTATTTTTAGAATTTATATGACAGCTTGAATATTATAACTAGCTCACTCTTTAAAACTTTTTGTTGAATTTTCGTGAATGTTTTGTACTAGACTACCATCTCACTTAGAATACAATAGGTTAAACCTCCTTTTAATACATAATATCTACTCATAGGTATTGAAAAATATGTTACACCTGCTAAAACTATAATGCGTTTTGCTTTATAGAATAAAATTAACTAAATAATAGTAATTTTAAATTATACCAAGATAAGTGTGATACAAAAATTTCTTTAAAAAGAAGTTTAGGTTAATATTTTTAAATAAATTCTCCTATCCAATTTTTTTAATAAATTAATCATTAAACTGAATGTTAAACATTTCTATAAATATTTGAAACTTAATAGTTGAATTCAATACTAATTTCTTAGTTTTCTATTTTCATTTACATTTAACAACAAAATATTATAGACATAGTCACTATACATATTAATGCAATATGGGAATTTTAAATGTGCATACTCTTTTTTTGTGTTTATATGATTACCAGTTACTAATTAACATTTTAAATAATATTTAGGTAAACCGTTTTTCATATAATCGTAGTGACACAACATTTGATGATATCTATTTTATTTTATGATGACTAGGATATCAGAAATAATATGAAGTTCTGTAGAGTTCTGTTCTCAACTTTATGTTCCTACCGAAATTAAATTTTTTAAATTGTCTCCCGTGGATATGAGAAACCCCGCTCATATTTCTTCGTGTTATTACAGAACGACAGAACTTATTATTATTATTTAAATACAATGAATATAACTTACCTACAAATTATCAACTATAACTGTGTTCAATAAAATATTTATTTTGATTTGTGATTATCGTGTTTTAAGAGGGACTACATTGCCACGCTATCATTTGTTGTCTCCGACTTACAAATGATGAACATACCACATTTATGCTCAGCAATGCACGTTATCTTTATCGGTTTTCATGTAATAATGATTTGAGAAATTAAACTTAATCCTTTAAAGAGCATAATTATTAAATAATCAAAAACTAACTGTACTAACTTTTTCAATTGAGATGTTACATATTAAGATACATTTATGACTTGAGGACCCCCCCCCCTACTATGGGGGGCATTTTTTAAGTAGTTGATTTAATGACTACCGTCCATTCAGTCGTACAATTGGATAGATAGTCTATATTTTAGCTATAACTAGAATATATTTTTTTCTTAGCACTTTTTCAAAAATTAACTGCTCAATACTACATAGAAAACATTTTTAAAAAAAAAACAATTTTAACTTAAGGGTAACAAAATTGTGTGTGTTTGTACTTCGGTTTTTACGATATTCTAATTTTTAAGTGAATGATAAAAATGTAAGATATTACAATTTCATAATGTTCATAACTCGCTTAAAAACTAATATTGTTATTTTTAAAAAAACCTGTGCATGGCATACAAACACAAAAAACTTTTTTTTCCTTTAACTTTGAAAATATAAATATAATAACATTTATATTGACACTTCCGATGCTAAACGTAAACTGCTGAACATAAGTTTACTATGTTAGCACGTCTTGTATGACGGAGACCACAAAATCGGATGTGATGTCTTCTTAATAACTGTTTGGAATCATTGAAATATAATAATAATCATTGCGGACAGATACGATATTGGTATATAATATAATTAATATATTACGTTTCTACAACAATTATTTTTTAAAAAAACATCATCTAATTCGGTCAAACTCAATCGTCTTAAGCCGACTCAGCCAAACCGTCTCAGCCAAACCATAGAAATATATAAATAAATCGCGACATTATGATTACCTACGACATTACGAGCTCTTATCATTGTGTGCCGGACTGATTGCAGGATGAAATGGATGACCGGCCGCGGGTGCCCACTTTCCTCAACTCGATCGCCGACTACTCAAACACCATCCCGAATCTGGCGGAGTCCGACACCAAGTCGACTACTGCCAAACAGGAATCGTCCAGGATGGGCACGCTGGTCGGCGTCTACCTGCCTTGCGTGCAGAACATCTTCGGAGTAATTTTGTTCATTCGACTGTCGTGGGTTGTCGGCACGGCTGGCGTCGTCTACGGATTCGGAATCGTGTTCACCTGTTGCTGCGTGGTATGTCCAATAGAATATCATGTATAAATAAAATATAAAATACTACACCAACAATAATAATAACGCGACAATAGATTAATGGCCCATGATCATTGAATATTATTAATAATCATCAGTCGCTCTCAAAGCTCATAACATTATCCAGCTTCAGTTAACTTCGTCAATCCCATGCACATTTTACTAGAATTGATCTCTTTCGAAAATCTTCTCCTCAACATCTGGCTAACTACCCTCATATTTGTCCCATACGACTTGACAAATAATAACACTTTTTAGTTCATTTCCTAATATTATTATATGTTCACCTTTTTCATCAATGTGTTTTTTATTATATGGGTAAGTATGTCCGTACTTACATTTCACCAAAAAAAATGTAATCGTCATAATATTTTATTGAGCAACCTCATGTTATATTATACCTAATGATTAATGAAAAAATAGTAAGTATATACCTACCAACTGTAGGGGTGGCCAACAATTATAGATCATTGCAAAAATATAACTGATAAAACGTCTTATGATATTGACATCGTTATTAATGGGTTAGATTCAGATTCTGTAACATAAAAGAATAGAAGGTTGGTACTTGGTTGCCGCTTTAAACATAAAATATATATAGTTGAATAGGTGGTCTGTTTAAATTTTAAAACCTTTGTAACCGTATATGACAACATAATCTATTCATTTTACTTAATTAATTAATTATTAATATTAGGTACACACCAATATCATAAATTATTAATGCACGTAAAGTTATGTATTATTAAAGTAATGGATTTCCACAAACTTGGGGAAAACAAAAATATTTCGAAATTGTTCATAATTTGCATAACTTTATTCATTTTTTATTTTCATATGCCAATTTGCCTGCGTCTGCAATTTATTTTAGTTTTCAGGCGAATGGTTTGTTAAATGTTACAATATTATAGTCAAACAAAACAGCTGGTACGCTGCTTATTCGAATACGCAGGCTGGTCTGACCACTGCTTTGTGTTGTTAACGATCAATTAACGAGTTTTTTTTGTAGCCGTTACAATCCCTCGCCCCTTCAGTCATTTTACGAAAAGAATACTTACCGCCAACGCGTGCTCGTTATACGTATATTATACCCTTGTAAGAGGGACGTTATCTCGCGTTTTGACTGAAATTTTATTTCTACCCATGTGCATTATTATTATCGCTAAAAAATTATAAAGGTCGCTCATAAACAACCTGCTGGAGGATTCTTTAAACTTGCTTGTTATAATGTACGCAGTAGGTGTACAGAATTCAAATTAAGTTCATGCAAGCGTGATGTCTCTATGTGCGTCATGGCATGCCGTTATAAACTCTATATGCTTCAGAATTCCGTATTTTAATCAAAAGTTATTCTTTATGAATAATTACAGGTTTGAACATCGTTAAGACGGCGCGGCGTCTTTCGAATATTTCAAATATTAATTTATCCTCTGGCGCATATTTTTCATACGTTATACATTATGATGCGCCGCTACTATTAATTACCTACGAGTTTCTGCTATTAGTTTTTCGTTGCTTTTATATGATATGCAGGGCAGATCGCTATACATTCGAATAAATTCCATCGAGAAAATGAGTAGCTTCGAGGCCAAAAGTCTACACGTGTGATTAAATACACGCAGCGACGTGCAGACCAACCGCGTAATATCATCGAAACAATAATCGTTTCAAATTGATTGGAATTCGTATAAGTAAAGGTGTAAAACATAAACACGCGTACTGTACAGTGGGACATACATAATTTCCCTATTTATAGGCTCTAGGTTTATAATATAACCAGTTATTCCTACTACTTGCCCTTAAAAATGTTTTTTTTAATTCAAATTACTTATTTTTAAGATAAGCAATACAATGTTAATATGGTACCTGACGAATGAGAATTTTCAATTGTATTATATAAAAACCTTAGGTATACCTATGTCATTTTGATTTTCATAAACAACAACTGGTGGAATAACTTAGCTTCGCTCATGAAAAAAAAATAAAATCGTGAAATTAATCAATAGTAGCGGTATCGTTGGAAAAGTGGAAAAATGAAGATAATGTTTCTTCCCTTCCACTGGCTAATAATGAATAAAAAAAGAGTGTAGGGATATTCAAAAAAATTTTGCATGAAAAAAAATCGTAAAAAAGTTCTATAGTGACGTCAGAAACGACATAAACGTGGTACATAAAAAAGGCCTGTTCTTTTATGTATTATATTATATAAGGATAAGGATATGGATGATCACGGCTGTCCACGGTGTCATACTTCAACGCAACATCATATTATAATATATAATATCAAAAACGTCCTCGTTGTATGTTCTATTTGAATATTTGAAAATGACCCAGTAAGTATTTTCCCCTACGAATACAGTTTGTAGGTACTCAATAGATCACCTCCTACGAAAATAAATCCTAGTTGCGCCACTGGATAAACCACCTCATAAAACACTGCACCAGGATATTGCCCTCTTTCGATGTCTATATTATTATTATTATTATATACAAGGACTATAAATATTTTTCGAAATTTCCCGTTTACAATCTCGTGGTGTTTTGAAAAAAAGAAATACAAAGGCGGGTGTGCAAAAACGGATTCCTTGAATTAGACGCACCGTATTGAGATCAATAAAAACGGTGATTAAAACGACGTTTATGCTTTTTCAGATTTCATTACATAAACCATTACATTTATAGGTTAAACGGAAAATCCAACAACCGTGATACGCACGGAGGGATCATTTTACAACCATTATTCATAACGCTCATATCACTCCCTATTACATTTATGGTTTAATTATCTTAATGCAACCCATTATGCACCATATGTATGTATATATGTATTTATGTATGTACCTATGTATGTATGTATGTAAGTATGCATGTATGTAATATTTATATGATATATATATATATATATATATATGTGTGTACGTTTTCTGAGACATTCACCCACGCGAGTATACATTATAATATATTATTATTGTATTCTGTATGCGCGCGCATCACATTATTTGTGTGCTCGTCCAATTACTTAAATGTACATATAACGAAACCATGATTTTAACGATTATTTTCTTCTCTTCCGCGGAAATTGAACTCTGATGTCAACTCGACGTAGTTGCAATATATGACGCTGTGTGAAAACTTCCCCCGCCGCCAACCGGTCATGTACCCTTTTAGATAAAATTCATCCCCGGTCCATTTTAATGAGCAGATTTATTTTTTCAGACAATGTTGACTGCTATCTCGATGAGCGCCATAGCCACGAACGGCGTTGTGCCTGCTGGTGGGCCGTACTTCTTGATATCCAGGTCGTTGGGTCCCGAGTGCGGGGGAGCTGTCGGTATGCTCTTCTACACCGGTATCACACTGGCCGCATCCATGTACATCATCGGGGCTGTTGAAATCATACTCGTAAGTAACTCGTCGATAGGTCGAAGTAGTTAAAATATGGAAAAACGTCGCGAGGGGTTATTTGCATGGGTACTTGTAATAAACTATAACTTGTTGGCTCATAATATTTTTGCATACATTTTATTTTCATTACAAAATACCAAATACCTATAATCGATATTTATTATCACACTATTTTCACCATAAACGTTTTTATGAGTTTATGCTATGAAAATTTGACTATGAAATGAATAACCAAACAAATTGAAAACCTACCTAGTTGTTTTAATATACGATAGTAGGTAATTGGTGTTTTTTTTGTTTTTAAATATTAAAATACATTTTTAATAAGTACCTACCTATATTAACAATACAATACATTTTCCAATTGTCCTTAATATAATGACATAATACAATAGAGTTGCTTACTTAATGATTATAAAATCAGTATAATGTATATATTTTTGAAACATAACATTGAAATAAAAAAACAAAATTCTAAACATTTTTGAAAAAGTTTAATATTACCTAATTAGAATAACTTACATTTTTTGGAAAAACTAAACGTAGGTATAAAGTCGTCAACATTTTTTTATAACATGTATGATACTAAATATTTCAAGTGGGTTGACAACAGCTAAACGACTCGTGGTTAGATTAAAACTAATAGCTCACAACAAAAATGGATGCAAAATATAAGTTTAGAGTAGGAGCTGGATTTCTTTCCCTTCCTGGGTCCTCCGCTTTAACCACTGATTACCTAATCACATATATTTTACTAAATATAATAAGCAAACCATATATTATAATGGTATAATATAATACATGGTAAGACTAAACAAACTATGATAGGATATTTATAGTTTATGTGTATTGTTTCAATACGAAATCGATGCTGGCTCGTCGCCTAAAAGAAACGGCGAAACAATAACGTTTTTTCGAAAAAATAAATATCAATAATACTAATAGTATTATTATCATATGTTGTAAGTCACACGCGTGCAAAAATTAAGGCAGCTTCTATTTCAAACGTCGAACTTTATTATGTTTCCACAGACATACATGGCGCCAAGCTTATCGATTTTCGGTGACTTCTCCAAAGACAACAGCATAATGTACAACAATTTCCGCGTGTACGGGACAATATTGCTGATGGTCATGAGCTCGATCGTGTACGTCGGAGTGAAGTTCGTCAACAAATTCGCATCCGTGGCCCTGGCCTGCGTGCTGCTGTCCATATTGTCTGTATACGTGGGAATTTTTTATAACTTTCATGGCAGCGATAAACTCTAGTAAGCACCTAAGTATACCGAACCGGTCGCCCAGCGCCCATCTCACGGGTTTTTTTTTTATCGTTATATTATAAATATAATGTAACCATAATATTGTGATTGTCCTAACGTGTGCGTGTCACTTTTCAGCATGTGTTCGCTTGGAAATCGGCTGCTGAAGGACATGGACTTGAAACACTGTAACAAAGCGATAGGCGGTTACTTGCACAACATGTACTGCGCCAATGGAACCGGAGTGTGCGAGGACTACTTCAACAGGCATAATACATCGATCGTGAAAGGCATTCGGGGCATCAGCAGCGGTGTTTTCTTTGGTTGGTGTTTTGTAAAGGAAAATTAATAATAATAGCATATATATACAAAATAAATCTATAAATTACATAAATTATATTGTAACACTTTATAATGTTTTAAATTAGGTAAATTTGTTGGACTTTTTATGACTATTCTGTTTGGATCAAATAAAAATAATATCAACATTATTAATGTTCACTATAAACAATGCTTTATATGTATTACAGAAAATATCTTTGGTAACTTTTTGGAAAAAGGACAGTACATAGCCAGAGGTCATCTCCAAGAAGATATCCTGGCATCGAGTAAGAATTCGTATAATATGGTAATGGTAGATATCACTACAACATTCACCATACTTATTGGCATATTCTTTCCTTCCGTAACTGGTCAGTATTTATTTTTTTTTAAATTTGTTTCTAATTTTCTACTATTATTATTATGAGTATCGTTATTTATTTGTTTATTTTTCATTAGGAATCATGGCCGGTTCTAACAGATCCGGAGATCTAGCAGATGCACAAAAATCAATTCCTATTGGTACAATATTGGCTATTCTGAGTACATCATCGGTTTACCTGTCTGCCGTCTTACTATTCGGAGCTACGGTTGATAATTTACTACTAAGAGACAAGTAAGCATACAAAATACACCCGCTTAAGAAATTATATTTGTTGTTCTCTATTACACTATCATTCACCACTTCCTTTATTTGAAAGAAAAAAATTGAATACATTTTAATCTGGTGCCAATATCTTTCAATTTAAATACATTTCCTACAGTCATTATTTTCATATATACTTATTCAAAATCAATCAAATAACTGATTGCACAAATCCAAAATTACCAATGAAAAGAACGGATAATGACTAATGAAGTTAATATATTCAATAAAACACTATTTTAGCTGAACGTCCTAAAAGAGACTATAATATACTAGCTGTACCTTAGCTGAATTGTTGTTATCCCAATTTTATTTTTATTTATATGCTGTATTTTGCATAGGCTATCTGAAAAAGTACTATATTATTTGTATCTTATACTTTGAAAATTAAAAAAACAATATTTTCGAGCATCGTTTTGCATTCTACGCTCCACGTATTTTATTAGCGTCTCCACTTTGTAGTTTCCACCATATATACACAACTTCGATTCAATAATGCATCAGACATTATCTTATCGAATATAGATTCAAAATTTAAATCATAAACTTTGAAGAACATTATACCAACTAAATCCGCTACATCGTTGACGTTAAATATTAATATATTATCTACATCCATGTATTATATTGGTGTAGGGATATAGTTACGACAGTTGTCAACGGGTAGTGCCTGAATATGATAATACGTATATATACATAATACATAATACAGTATAATATACGAAAAGTCAAGATTTTTTTTCCACGTCTAATAAAACTATATTTTAATAAAATATGTTAGGCTCAACTTTATCTTAATCTGCTTATGTTGCAGACAGCGAATGTTTTATTCACGTCAGACCACATTTAGGTTATGTGCATTGTCGATATGATAACTATTATGTAGGAACATTCTATTTTTAATCATTTGAATGTACTATCTCGGTGTAATAAACGATATTAAATTTAGTTCCTACGTTTATCATAACCTTGTTCTAACCTAACCTTGTTATTTAATTTCTTCTGACTTAAATTAATCGAAATAGTTAAATATTCTAAAAAATATATATATTTGTTGAAAAATTAAATTAAAATGTTACGCTTTTGTTGCACTTAAACGTATTCTCGTTTAGATAAACCTTTTCTTGAGATTAAAGAACGCTCCTTTATTATAAGCGAATAGCCATCGAGGCAGTCAACGTGTATAGTTGTTTATAACATTAAACGTATACAATTTTCAAATTTTCGTTATTTCGATACAGTTAACATTATATCTTAGTATTTCCTAAAGATAAAAGCCCGGAACGAAATTCAATCATATGGTATGGTAATGAATAAACCTAATCAAATAATAATTATATCTTCTTGTATGTAAAAAGGCACCGTGCCTTTGCTGCAGTAATTTCGATTAATCGTTTTCGGATTTCGGCTTTGAAATAATAACCACAGAACTAAGCGTTTATTATTATAATATAATAGTTGCCTTTAATACTATTCATGATCTATTTCGTTATATAGTGAAATGATTATTATTAAACATCGTAATATAATTCAAAACATACACGCATACATCTAATGTCTTTAGTTAAGAGTTGTCGATCAGTTACAACAACTTGTACTTATGTGTTTCTAATGTGCATAGGTTTGGTCAGAGTATTGGAGGACGTCTGGTTGTGGCCAACATAGCATGGCCAAACGAATGGGTTATTTTAGTTGGCGCAACACTATCGACATTGGGAGCCGGACTCCAGAGTCTCACCGGGGCGCCGAGGCTGTTGCAGGTAAGTCGCCAAATCTTATAATATTAAATACTAATATAGCATATTATATGATCTCATCGTAGAATATAATATGATGGATAGTCTTGAGCCCGTCAATTATTTTAATGTATATTAGTTGTACGCAAACGAAGCTAGTATAATAGTATGTACTACAACATTCGTTCAAAATGTTTTGTCCCATGCAGGCCATAGCTAAGGACGACATCATACCGTTCCTGCGACCGTTTGCCAAATCTTCGGCATCCGGCGAACCCACTAGGGCTTTGATAATAACCGTAGCAGTGTGTCAGTGCGGCATACTAATCGGAAACATCGACAATCTAGCTCCGCTTTTGGCCATGTTCCTGTTGATGTGTTACGCGTTCGTCAACTTGGCGTGCGTCTTGCAGACGTTGTTGCGCACGCCCAACTGGAGACCTAGGTTTAAGTACTATCACTGGTACGTATAACAATTAACCTTAAGCCACGTGTAAAACACAAATCACTGTTATAAACAGTCACGTAACCATACCAGATCTTCGGAAGAAGAGAACAGAAATTTAGATGTGGGTTATAAGTAGGTACCTCATTATGACCGTATTTTATTTATTTTTTTTTACATCAAATACAATATTCCAGGCTTACATATTCTGACTATTTGAGCATTAATTAGGTATTAAAAAAATTCCCACAGTGTATCAAATGATGTACATTTATATAATTAAATACCTACACATATTATAATATTATAGAAAAGCGATTAAAAATTATGTAATTTCCCGCATCAATAAAAATTTATAACGATAAAGCTTTTTGGTACATAATATTAAAATATTATTTTATTTTTGAAATTTTATAATACATTTGGCTGTGGAACATCTCTTGCGCGTTTTTTTTAAATAGGATTATAAACATTTTTAATTAAAAAAACTTGCTAGGGTGCCATGGATGGGTTTATGGATGGACAGGGTAATCTCCCCACACCCCCTCTACAGTAGCTACGGGCCTGATTATATAGCGCCACGCTTAGCCAACAGTATCTGTATTTTAGTGTAATTCGATTTCGTATGAATTGTTCTATAGGACACTATCGTTCACCGGACTCGTGTTGTGCATTGCTGTCATGTTCATGTCAAGTTGGTATTTTGCGCTGTTAGCTCTGGGCATGGCGGGAATAATTTACAAATACATCGAGTATCGAGGGTGAGTTTGAAATAATAATTATTGTGCTGTACGTATTATATTATAGAATTATACCTACGCGCGGGGAAAAAACAAAATGCGGCGATAATTAATTTCGTCGATTATAATACTTGGCAGGTACCTACATAATAGCAATATATAGATTCCACAGTGCTATTTTTTTTATTAATTGGTTTTAAACCGTGTTTAATCGAACGTATTAAATATTAAAATATTATTTCCCCGCGGGTTTTTTCGAATTATTTATTCGGGACGCAGACCAAAATATAATATAATATAGTATTATAGTAAGGTACATACAATACAGAGTGCACGATAAATCATAATTATTTTTATTCATTTTGATAATAACGTTTTATCGCAGAGCGGAAAAAGAATGGGGTGACGGTATGCGCGGTTTAGCTTTATCGGCTGCGAGATACAGTTTGCTTCGACTGGAAGATGCTCCACCGCACACCAAGAATTGGCGTCCACAGATTCTCATGTTGGTCAACTTCAACGCGGACCTGCCAAAATACCGTAAGATATTCTCACTGGTCTCCCAACTTAAGGCGGGAAAAGGGCTTACAGTGAGTGCAACCGTAATCGAGGGTGATTTCATCAAGAAAACCGGTCACGATGTGCAATCTACCAAGAAAGAACTAGTGAGGTTGATGGACGAGGAAAAGGTCAAAGGATTTGCTGATGTATTAGTCTCCAACAACACATCAGAGGGACTGAGTCATTTGTGAGTTTTCGTATTTAATTTCGGAGTGATACTCCAGTGCTGTCATTGATTATATATATCTTATTTTCGTACCTATATAGGATACAAATCGCTGGACTTGGAGGATTAAAACCCAACACCGTAATTCTAGGCTGGCCGAACAGCTGGCAACAATCTGAGAACGACCGATCATGGCAAGTTTTTCTACACACTATTCGTATCGTCACAGCTGCTAAGATGGCTCTAATTGTACCCAAAGGCATAAGATCGTTCCCAGACTCGGCGACAAAGGTAAAAACTAAAATTAGACATTTTTTCAACAATGGTTTTGAACGACCGACAGTCAATAAATCAGTAATTGTATACATGCATATAATTGTGTTATAGCTGTCGGGCACAATCGATATTTGGTGGATCGTACACGATGGAGGAATTCTGATGCTCATACCTTTCTTGTTGAAACAACACAGGACCTGGAAAAACTGCAAGTTGAGAATATTCACAGTGGCACAAACCGACGACAACTCTATCCAGATGAAAAAAGATCTAAAAACATTCTTATACCAACTCAGAATACCAGCAGAAGTCGAAGTGGTTGAAATGGTAATAATTTTTACTACCTACAATTGCGTTTCGAAAAAGTATATTCAAACAGACATACGTATTAAAATAATTTTTATGTTTCAGACAAATAATGATATATCAGCTTATACATATGAAAGAACACTCATGATGGAACAACGAAATCAAATGCTAAGGGAACTCAGACTTAATAAGAAAGAAAGCTTTGGAATGGTAAGTTAAAACGTTACATTTTGTTGTGTTAAACTTTACAATAAATTAATAAAACTTCAACTTCGATTATTCCTTCATTTTTACTATCTTTAAACACGGCTTGTGGTTTGTTGTTTTATCTTTTTGGCTTACAAAAGATGCGTAATATCATAGATTTCAATCGAGAAACACCGACTGGAGAGAATACACCATTGGTTTGTTTCAGTTTATTTAACTTCTAGGAACGCTTTAGAGTGTTTATGTACTTAGTTGATACTTGGAAATTCGTAGATAAATATTAATTGTGTACCCAAGTAGTGTAGAAAGTAAGCAAATAATTAATTTTAAGTATTAACATATATGACTGCATAAACTTAAATGCTTCAATGTGTAGAAAACATTATTTTAGTATTAGAAGTTTTATTTATCGATTCCGTATTGTTCCTTTTTAATTTTTATACTAATAAATATTGCTTTTAAATGAAATGTTCATCAATATAAATTGAAGAATATCAATTTCGTATTATAATTTTATAATAATATTAATTCTTATATTATTTTCATGAATACATTATTATATTTTACGTTTAATTTTTTACGGTTTTCAATACTAAATTATAATCCTATATTAGATAAAAGCTCGTGATCGTTATAACACAACTTCTTCATTAGCTACCAATGCATAATCGCTATTTTCGTTGTACCAATCAACATATTATTATATAAATAACATTACAACGTAATTAGCTGTTGTCGTTTCTTGTTATTATAGTTTACCAGCTGTATCGTGCATATATTGTTATTATTAATGCAAGAATAATTTATTAAAGCTTGATATTATAATTGTTTTCAACCGAGCTGTGCGTACTTGACATAGTTTTATCTAATCCAGTTTGTCAGTATAGCTGTGCATTTTATACGGGCATTCAAAATGTTTTTAAAAAATCATGAAATGTTTTGGTATCTTGAATGCTACACAATAATTCTTACAAATCAGTTTAACCCCCTTGTTTTGGTAACATAGGTACAATCCATAATAGACCAGCACCATAGAAAAGACGCGTCGGAAGGGAGATCGGCTACTAAAGTGCGTTTCCAGGAAGAAACCAGCATGGACGACGAAGCGAAAAAATCGAAATCTGTAAGCATAACAAACATGGCAAAGTATGACGTGAGTTGTATTATACATAACGCTAACTCTTAAACGTACAGGCTGATAGTGCATTCGATGTCGACGAGAAACGAACAACTAGTAATGGCGAGAAACCGGGAGTGTTAAAAGACCCACTGCCAAAGGAGACAACAGACTCGTCTACATCGACAATGCGACCGTAAGTATAAAAATATTATAGCACCTAGCTATATTCTTGGTAACCGGTAACGTATTACAATGTGGTTCAAACGCTTTCTGTTTTTTCAGAGACGAAGATAATGTGAGGAGAATGCACACAGCTGTTAAACTGAACGAAGTCATTGTCAGTAGATCGAGAGACGCTCAATTGGTTATATTCAACTTACCAGGACCACCTAAAGACACCAAATTAGAGAGAGAATCAAACTGTATCCTTTTTTTATAAACCTCGTTTAATACTATATTATTATAATTAGCCACTAACAAACGCTATATATATTTCAGTTTCGACACATTTTTATAGACGTAATTTAACTATACCTACATGGATAATATATTTGAAACTAAATTAAAATACTACAGTTTCAATTTAGGTAGGACAATCATTTTTTTAAAGTTAACATTCTTTCAAATATATGCAGCCTCGCAGTATATAATAGCCTCATTATGACTAGAAAGTACAAAGCATCAAAATGTTGACAATTTTATTCTACGCACCATAAAAACAGCTATTTCTTAGATTATTTAAAGGAACTTGATTGACGTTACACCATAAATTTTAAAAAAAATCACATAAATAAATCTAAAAATAAACAACAACAATAAGTGTAAAAAACCAGAGTAAAATCACTTGACGTTGATTTTAAATGCGATTAAAATTACCCTTAATCCCAAATGACTTATCTGATTTGTCAAATATATTGCCTTTAATTTTACGCCGAAATAAATCATAATATACAAATTGCAATTTGTAGATAAGTTATTAATTAGCATAGATGTATCCTTGACTCGTCACTTTATAGACATGGAATTCTTAGAAGTGATGACCGAAGGCCTCGACAAAGTGTTGATGGTGAGAGGAGGTGGTCGCGAAGTGATCACAATTTATTCATAAGTAACCTGAAGCTCACGTCTCGTCCGTCAGGTACGAATTTTTATACTTGTTTACACTAATTTTATGTTGGCCGGCAACTTTCTCAACACGCCAGGCGTCTATCGAATGGTTTTGTTTTTTTATTTCAAATGTTTTGTTTGTTTTTTAGTATTATTACGTTAAACAAATTGTTGCACATAATATAAAATTGTTCATTGTATTTGATAAAAATCATTATCACTGTTTTCTAAAATTATGGTTATTGTTATAATTTACTCGTATGCCCTCATATAGGCACTTAAGCTTAAAATTATATAACATATATTATATATTATTATATGTATTTAAATAGGTTTATATTTATTGTGACCTTTAAAAAACAATGCGACACCAACAACGTTTGTCGAACTTTTTTATATTAAATTTATCAAAATCGGCTTTAACACTTAGTTTAATTTAGGCAGACGAATAAAAAAAAAATGAAAAAAAAAGTGCGTAGGAATTTATTCGGCCTATTTGGTGATTCGTCTTCTTGATAGTATTAACTTAATTAAATAGTGAGTTGGGCGTAGCATTGTTTTATGAGGCTGTGTTTTTTTTTTTTTTTTTTGTTCGCTGTACATATTTAAGGCAAATCGATCATTATTTAGTATATTTACGAACATAACATTTTGTCAACTGTTCAACATTTTAAAACCATAACATCGCATTACACCACAATGTTGAGTTGCGATCGTATATTTCTACTTAAATGTTAAGGTTTATTAAAACCCAACGGGGCCGTTCTACTTAAACTCATCGACCCGAAATATCATAACATGTCTAACACTACCATAATACTACTACCTACATTATTACGATTAACATTATGATATAATTTAAACATAATAATTCACTGCCAATTTCAACTGTAACACCTGTGAATTGTGAATGAAAAGAGACTATCTGAATTCTTTGTTTCTTCGATATTATTAGATGTTGTCGTTTTTTATGCGTAACAAACAATTAATTACCATCCTGGTAAATACGCCAAACGAACACATTGTAATGGTTACCGTTAAGACCGACCAAACAGCCAGTTTTGTTGTTTGCCTTGTCGTCTGTGTCTTGTGTTATTAGCCTATTTGAATAGAGTCGTTGTATAAATTTTAACTTGTATTTGCCGACATTCCTTAACACAAACATTTTTCTTGTAATCCACAATAATTTACTGTTCCAATGAAGTATTATTTTACAACATATTGTTGTTATGGTTGTCAATATACTATTTAAAGTTAAAACAAATATTTACCGATATTAAAATGTTTACGTTATAATATTTCATCTATTATTTTATTTTGATGTTTTTTTTATTTTTTATTTATCTCATATAAGTAACACCATTATTATTTTTATTTTTTTGTGATTATTTATTTACTATTATTTTTTTTTAGAATATTTAAACAAAAAAATGTATCTATATAATTATTGTTTTTTGTTTTGTTATTATTATATAAACAATAGTTTAAAAATAATGTTAATAAACAAAATATTACTAATTGGTTAAAAAAAAACATAACTTGTTAAGTAATCGATTTCCTTATGTTGTTAAATAAATAACCGAGTTATGGCATTGGATATGTGTCTTTTATGTTGTTTTTTTTATAATTAATTAGTTGGTGTAAACTAACGAAATATTTGTTTCAAACGAAATGTGTTGTGTTTGTTTAATTTATGCAGTGTAACTTTTATGATTTATTAATTGCAATAACTTAGCACTGTTCACTGGATGGTAGGAAAACTTAGGTACCTATACGTTATTTTTATTATTTATTTTTATGTCATACAACAATCACATATCTCGTAAATATTCATATAATGCCAAAATCAATCAAATTGAACGAATCAAAATGTGTTCTCAATCGATCTAAAAATCAATTGACAAAACTCCAAGAACAAAACGCGAACGAAATTATTGCAATCGATAAATCATGAAGGTTCGCTGTGTACGTATTGATAATTTTATTATAAATTTTAATTATTATATTTTACGTAATATTTATTATGATGAAAGATTTTAGTGAAATCGTATGATATACAACTATATTTAAGCTGGTTCAGCCATCGCTGGCTTTCGTCAGTTTATGTATATCGATATGTACATACATTTGTTGCTTAGGCTTAAATTTCGTTTTCATTTTTCAGTTGAACAGATTAGTGAGTTGAAAAAATAATGATTAGATAGCGTTGTTTAAATCTAATTCAAAGAGCCTTATTAATTGTTATACTAATTATTATGGATACTAACAACAAATTATACTCTGCATAAAACGTGTACCAATATGTACACACGCATTTAATGCATATTACGTATATATTTCTATACATTCGTTTTGCTCTTAAACAAAAAAAAAACACAATTTTAATAATCATAAATTTACTAAAAAAATTCGCCATGTAGACATAGTCGTCGAAATAGTTCATTACTGAAGAGTCTAGATTTGATTTTTAAATATTTTTTGTAAGTCAATTATTAATTTATCATAATAACTTTATTTATAATGTTCATATACATATTGGGCGATCATATTATTAACTTATATTTATTATTATTATGTTTCTCGATCATATTGTTTAAAATCTAATTACATATTTCTTATCAAAATGAAAATATTGTCGAAGTGAGATCCTTCTTTTTGTACATTCATATAGTTGGAATAATATGAAAACTAATTACATTCGGTTTCGACGTGATGTTCATAAGGACAAATTTGTTAACGTTTGTACATAATAAGTATTCAACCAATATTAAAATGTACATTGGTATTTAGTTCCCATTTTTTAAAACATTTTTTTTTAGACCATAGTTTTAACTATATTTAATACTAAAAGATTGTTGAAATTTTATAATAAATAAAAAGAGTAATTACTAATTAGTTACAATTTATAAAAAGTATTCGATCTGATTTAGATTTATGACTTTCAATAAAAAATAATATGTATTGGATTATGAATTTTACATTAAAATTCCACAAGTACATTGGTAGCCTATTATATTCTAAGACATTTAATACATTTCAGTTAAAATAAATATTATAATTCATTAAATAATTGACATGCCTACCAAATGTGTGTTTCACCAATTCGCGACAAAGGTATGCTTTTAATTTTAAATTCCTTTATCTGTTATACCTTTTCCAAATTGAAACATAGTACAAATTTTACCCAGAATAAACAAATTTCATTCACCTATTTTGATATGTGATATAGTTTTTATGCTTGAACCCACGCAGATTAAAATGCTATGCAACATAATTCTTGTGGCATTAAACGACATTGTATTCCGAACGAAACCAATAATTTGTTAAAAATAAAACCGTTAAACTATAAAATAAATGATGTAATGTTTTTATTATATTTTTATTTCTTATTTTTTTTTTTTACTCAAATCTAAATAAACGTCCAATTCTCCCTAGTCTGTTATACATATATGCGTTGGATAAAAATAAAATACCAAACGATTGTATTTGGGATATTTCACTATACATTAATTAAAAACCAGCTCAAAAATTAGATTATACTTGAAATATTATTTTAAATATCGTAATTTTCTGTCTAAAAAATTTGCCGGAGGCTGAAACAAATCTTTTTTTTTTATATTTTATAATAAACGAATAGAATGTTACTGGAATTGTTGTACATGCCTGATTCAATTGGAAGCAAATTTAAATATAGTACACTTATATACTTTAAAAAGAATATTTATGTGCCAATATGCTTAGTCATTTTAGTACTTGTTCAGTTTACACATACAAAATACATACATATTTCCCAAGTTGAAATTCTGTAACCAATAATAGTACTATATAAACAAAATATTCTATAATACAATAATAATTGTATATCATACATAATAATAACATACCTAATATATTCAAAGTTACGAATAATAAAATAATATATTATATTATACAAATAAATTATACGTGTCAATGCACTTATGTTAGTAGTTGACGCACTGTTGTAAGTTGTTAAAAATTTAATATTCTGTTCCTATGTATGAATTTTTGAAAATGTAAAAAGAAAAATCAAAAAAAAAAAATGTAAAATTAGTGATTATGACTATTCGTTTGTTATTTTCAAAAAAAAATTGTTTTTATTATCCTCTCGCTGCGTTCCTGTCAAACATTATGTAATCATTTTTATTGTAATGAAAAAAAAATAACGATGATTTTAATATTTATATACTTACTGCAAAAATGAAATATCTATTTACGTGATTATTAATTTAAAAACATAATATTAGAGTGTAAGACTTGGGTACGTTCAAAGTGCCAAGCGGAGTATGCTTATATATTATAAATAATTTATTTGATTTCGCATCACTCCAAGTACCTATTGCAAGTAAGTACCAACGTAAAAAACTCAAAATTCTGTTATTTTAATACGACTTGTATAAGGTATTAACGAGGTAATAGTTAAAATAATAAATAATATCATATTAAATGTTTTGTTCTTAAGTTTCGTTAACTCCGATTTATCGTCGACTTCGTGTAAAACGAGTGTATTAGAATATGATTAAAAAAAAACGTTGGTTTTTATTATTATTTTTAAAGGGTGGCAACTACGTGATATAAAATGGAAAATTAAATATCAAAACCAAAGACTATTATGATTTTTTTTATAATAAGAAAATTACAAATGTACTCATACCGTAAGTGTGCTGCTGATATAAATGAATACGAACAGTGTATACTAATGGGAGAAAAATACCTATATGTTCGTTTTGAACGTGATTAGGTCAATCGTCAGATTGCAACTATTTTCGTGGCAATAATGTTTTTGTGTAGCAAACGGTTTTTACCCGCCATCCAGCAGTCATCAAAATACTTCCATGCGCATGTTTTACGAGTTATATACCCAAAAATCAATGCGATGATAATATTATATAAGCTTAAGCTTGCCGTGTGGCTCGATCTTGTTGAGTATCGACGGAAATAATAAACTACTATAGCTTCAGATATGGCTGTGCACTTACATCATAAACCTATTTATTCACCAATAAGGAAATACCTAAGTAATTTAGTTTAGGTATATTAAGTTTTGGAGAAAACCGTCCATTTAAAAATTGGGATTCAATGTTCAAATACTCCAAATCTTAATGAACTCTGAATACAATAAAAATTATAATTTACACGCAACACTAGTGCAGACAATAATGCTCATCCTGAATAATAATATAACTCGTGTGTTGGCTGGCGTAATGTAAATAGGCAACACAGCTACATAAATATTGTCTTGGCGTTACTTATATTATATTATAATAGTGTTCCGTATCGACTTATGAGTGCTTATGGTTAATGCGAGTTACCTATGTCAGAAAAGATGGATTTTCATATCCGGAAATCACTTGATTATTATTTTATAAAAAGAAAATATTTTTGTAAACGTACGTTTTATAAATACGGCTATGATACTATATGCCTATTTTCAAATCGGTTTTCAATTCGCCAAAGATGACACATTTATAACGTATTGATCTATTCCTAAAATGTACGGTCGTCTGTTTATAGCTATATTTAAAGTTGGTAAAAACACGTAGAAAATGTTTATAAATAATCAAATATTTAGATTTAGCATAATTTAGTGTAGCCTAATATTTTTATTCCTTTTTAAAATAGATTCTCGGAAAATTCTTTATATGTGCTAAGTTTATAACTTGAAAAAGTTAACTAGATAGGTACTATTATTACTATGAACCATTTTTAGGTTATAATCAGAGTTATAAATTAAAATAATAAATAGTAAATACATGTTTCATAATACTAGGTAGGTGCATAATATTATTAAATAATTATAATTTTGATGACAATGAATAGGTTCTAATAAAATAATTTTATCGATATTGATGTCATTATGGAAATTTACAAAAAATCTTGGAATAGAAAATAAATTGAGTGAAATTTATGCCGTTTGCGGCTTTAACGTTTTAATAAAATGCATGCGTGATTTCAATAATAATATTAACATTTGCATATAAGCATCTTCTTGTGTAGTTACGCTTCTTTCAACTCGGGTAATGTTTTAAAATATTATTTCAATTTATTGCTTGAATTGTTCGTATAGTAATCGACTAATCGAGGTATTTATTTTAAAAATAGATTTCTTGAGAAAGCTCATTTTCAATTTTGAAAATTATTAATGCTCGCTTAGAATATTTCGATATTTGTTGATTGTTTATAGCTTCTATTAAGAAAATATAAATGTTAATTACTTGATCAGGCTTTTTTTTTTCTATACAATACCTATTTTATTTACAATCTATCTATTTTGTAGATAACAATGAGCAACTATGAATAAATTAAAAATATACAAGTGATAATTTATGAAAGAAAGCAGCTGTTAGTGATGCTACCAACTTTGAACGCAGTTATCGTGGATTAGCGTTATACTTATAATATTATTATTTATTTTAGCTATTAAGAAGATAGCGGCATCAGTTGCACTTTAAGTGCCTTGGGAATTTTCCGGGAAAGGAAAAGGTTGCATTTCTATATAATTTTTCAATAATAACATCGATTCAACTCTGCAATATATATTATTATCATTAGGATTTTGGCACCCTGCTCTTTAGAGATAAAATGCAAATCATAAATAGATAAAAGTATACAACCTTGCTTGTACAAATGTATAAATTGTGTATAAATCATAACAATAGTATTATGGTACCATTCGTATACACCCGTTCTTACTTTCATACCATTTGCAATAACAATGATAAATATAATATTATTATTTTTAATTTCTATGTTCAAATCGGGGAATGTTCCAAATGAGGAATCTTGTATTACATTTTCAAACCTTAGATTTAAAAAGAAAAATTTTTATGAATTTCTAACTCAAAATAAATTGCACATTTTCGTCATTTTTACGTATTTTGTCAAAATTTTAACTTTGATTACCTATAAATAAAAATTGTGACTACGGATTTTTAATATTTTTCATCTGCCTTTGAAACTATATATTAGAAGCCTACTATTACATTTTCAAGATTTTTTACCCAACAAATAAAATTTTATTGACATTTATAGAAAAAAAAACTAAAAAAATTGAAAACTGAAAATGTCCGTTTACAGCTCAAAATAAGTCAGAATATTTTGAAAATGCTATGGTGTGTATAAAATTCTTATATAAACATTCGGTCAAAATTTCATGTTTCTACGGTCATTTCTATTAGAGTTATACTAAAAACTAAAATTGATTTTGTCGAAAATTGGTTTTCCGTAAAAATTCACGTTTTTTCCTTAATTTTTCATTTGTTTTTCACGGCGCTTTTGAAAACTACTGGGAAATTTTAACTTTTGACCTCCTGAAGTACCAACTATATTCATTTTCCCATCAGAAAAGGTACTATTGTAGAAAATTGAAGCATTTTTACTGCCCTAAAAGATGATGACAGACACAAAAAAAAAAATAAAATAAAAAAAAAACACACACATCATTGTAAAATCAATACATTCATTGCTCCACTCAGAATCTAAAAAATATTATTTACATTGCTTTATATTATTTTCAACACTCGGTCTCTGTGTCTACTGCATACGGTATTTTTTTCAAATTATATTAATTATATTCAAACTCTTGTATGGACGGCGCATTGTGTAGGCAATATAGCTACACTGGTATGTAGACAATATAGCTACACTGGTATGTAGAAATGCGATGTTCTGGATGTATAATTGAAAATCAATTATTAATTATTAGGTATATAGGTACAACTAGCTGTCCCACCCGGCGTTGCTCATGCCAAAAATTTGTTATTTTTATAAATATATTTATAAAAAAATTGTATACTAAATTTCTATCAATTATTAATGAGTTTAAAATTATTTTTGTTTTTAAAACACTATATTATATATCATTAGAAAAATCTAAGCTCGGATTCGGTTCACTTATTTGGGCTTGTAATTACTCAAAGTATATAAATAATCTTGATAATGTCCAATACAAATGCATAAAAAGAATTGCTTATGTCTTCAATCTACATACCGTTTGTCAGTTACGTCGGTTTGTATCTTCTCACTCGAGAAGATAATATCAAAATCTTATGAATAAGTAGAATAACACACAAAATGCCTATAATATTCAAATAGGACAACAGTGTAATTGTACTAGTTAGGTATATATCAAACTTTACAAACGATTTTTATTCGAATAAGTAAATTGTAGGTAAATAGGTAAAGAAACATAGTGTAATATACTAATATATTAATATATACTTGACCGTAATGGGTGTTCCATAAAGGCATATGATATGAGGATCTGTTCATTGGTCATATTATGGGTGTTGCCCATACAAAGGCGAGACCAATTAATATTGTTGAGGTCCGTCGATCCCGCTCCGACTCAAAAGGATCGGCGACGTGATAGCTGAAATGCTGGGTGCGGAATGGCTGAACCGGCCAAGCGAATGGCAGAATGAATAGTTTTGGTTAGCCGAAAATTAAAGTTGAGGACCGCGGTAATCCAACATCGGCCGGATCGCTTCTCTGGTCGCCGCCAGCACAGAATCTCCTTTCACTCGCTCCACATGTCTATTGGTTTCCTAAATTACGTCATCAGAGTCGTCGCCGTCAACCGTAGTCGCTTTCGCAGTAGTCTCGGTATGCCTAACTCGTCAAACCGCGGGACCGGTCGTGAAAAAGTTGCTGATAAGTGTCCTACAACACTGTATATCCGCACCCATTAGCCATCTCGTATCCTCCGCTCCTGGTTTATTGAGTCTCCTGTCCGATGTATTTTTTTTTTTTTCGTTAAATTTCCATTAATAATCTCAATTTTTTACTTTTTAAATATCGCTTTTTTCTTCTTTGTTCTCCCTTTTTTATGAACAAATGTGAATTATTAATAATAATAGCCACTGCGTCAATTTTTTCAGACAAAAGTATTTTCCTTTTTCAAAATTATTTTTCACTTATCTGAATTATTTTTGTTCAGTTAATAATAAAATGTTTGTGAACACAAAAAATGTTTTTCCTTTTTTCGGATTGTCGAGTGTTTAAATTAATTGCTACAGATTTAACGACTAAAAAATTGTTATATATATTCTCAACAAAAAACTCGTTAGACATTTACACAGAGTATAATGACCGTAGACCTGCAGCATAAACGCTACAAGAATATTATATAATGTTCCAACTGCGGTATAAATCATGAAATAACACCGGCGGATACGGCAAGGATAGGTATAAAAAATGTACATGGTTTGTGAATAATATACCTAATGCATTATGTGGAACACCCCAATGTTAATATACCTGAGTAACTTAGAACTAAGACAGAAAAAAACACACATAGTGAAATTAATACATTCATCTCAGAATCTAAAATGTTAATTAAGTATAATTTATTTATTCATAATTTCACAAATATATTTCAATACACAACAATATAAATAATGCATTTATGGTAAAATATATAAATCATAATATTAACATACAAATACAATGTTAAATGCAATTTTAGATTAAATTAAATACCCAGTTTTAAATTAATATTTTATTAAAAACATCTTTTGTTATTCTAAAACAAATAACAATTAATATGAAATAACGATAATATTGACATACTATTATGTAAAAATTTAACACAACAAATAAATAAAATGCTTACAACAAATATCGGTCATTGTTTAAAAGGTAATAATGGCAAAATAACATATATAAATTGAAATAATATATTATGTAATAAACTGAAAGGTAATAATGTAATAATAACTATTGTATATCAATTTTGGAAATAGCTTTATCAATCTGCTGAATGGAATTAGTATTTATTCGGTAATTCCTATGTTTTTCTTGTAGTGTTGTAAAATGATTTAACATTGTACTTGTGTCAAACATTCCTTTGAAATCTCTTTCAACATTTTCACCGGCTGGCCTACAATCATAAAAACAGAATATAAACTAATGATTAATTGTTCAAACTGAAGTCAATTCCTTCCAGGTTCAATAATAACTTTGAATAATTATATAATTCTATAAAATGTTATAAATAAGCAGTACGTACATTTCAGATCCCATTCTTGAATGAGGAACACATTTCAACCTGTGCCGCAGTAAATGAAAAGCATCTGATTGAGGCATTATCATCAGAAGTCCATAAAGTGCTTTAATTAAATATTGATTTACTGGTTCTTCCAACAGCTCCATTCTCAAATCTAAAAATATTAACATGCAATATTAATATTGATAAGTCTTTTTTGTTGTATAAAAACATACATATAAATATTGGCGATTCCAATAGCTGAATTAGTTTGTCTACTTCAATAAGCAAGTCAATGGTAACATCCATTGATGCGCTGACATAATGATAGCTGAGGAAAAATTTGAGATTTATAATATAATGATAATAACATTGGACACCATGTGAAGCTTTTAAAATATGATTAATGTACAATTGAGTTTTACTGAAAAAGGATACAATGTCTGTAACAGCTTGCAAACAAGAAAATAATTTTGAGTAAGCAAACACAGTGCAACTGCAGCCACTGGATTATGACACCACGTTCGAAATAAACACAAAAACATTTCTCGGTTTTCCTAAGACAAAAAAAAATTAAAGAAGTATAACAATTGTTGGATTTATATTAAGTATTATGTATAATTCATTAGCTATATATTATAAAATACAGAATACTTATGAAATGTACAACCATTGAAGCAACAAGAGAATATATACTTCAATATTGTGTCAATGTTACTTTTAAAGGAACTTGGGGCATAATTTACATAATTTAAACTATGTCATTAATTATTTTAATTCCTGCCAATTAGTATATAATTAAATTTATAAAAATAAAATAATGTTATTAATTACTTGTTTTTCAACATCTCGCAACTGAGTTCGCAGATCATAAAGTTCAGGAGATGTCAACAATATTGTATTCAATGTTCCTATCATTACAGACGCAAATTTCATATTCGTCTCCTCCAACAGGAATGTAGATAATGTTCGGTAAATATCATTTGAATTTAGTAAACCACATATTTGTCTAGATAAAAAATATCAATTCAGGATAGTTAATCATACAGTTAAACAATACATTTTATTATAAATACTAGTTTTTATGATGGATGATTTTACATTTACATTTATAACCAATAAATATCATAATATTATTATAAACACAAACCTTATAATAAACTGTCCACGGTCTTTTAATAATGTTCGATCACAGCTGAATTGTTTCAATAAACTTAAAATAAATTGGTCAAAATACTGTTTATTATTTGTTTGAGCGGCTGACGGAGAAATTATTTTCGCAATAACTTTTAAATCGTTTTGCACAACTTCTTCATTTGGATATGATAATGTGGTTAACAATAAAGGAAATATTGATTCCATATACATAAGAATCTGTTTGAATAAATAAATCAGTATATCACAAAATGATGTACTTGAAAAGTTTATTTTTAACCTAGTAGCTTACCTACTTACTCTATTAGGTAAATGAATAAATAAATGGTAAATCCATTTTAATACTGTAATTTTAGTTTCAATTGTAGATCCACCCAATTCTTTAATAAGCACAGTAATAACTGATGCAAGATCTAGATTTTTTCCCTAAATTTCAATTGCAGATTAATAAGTTTTTATTTCATTGTTTTTTTAAATTTTATAATTAATTACTTCCTCATCTTTTTCTGTAACATCAGTATTGTCTTTTACACCATTAATTAGCTCCATTAATGTTGAATTTACTAATTTAGCTGTTTGTTTGATACCTAGTGATTAAAAAACACAAAATTAGGAATTATATTTTAAATTAGTTCATAACCAATAAATAGTAAATGAAAAATTTGAATTATTATTAATAGGACATTATACCCACATGTGTACTCTTCATCTTACAAAAGCATGACATACCAAATTCTTCAGTAATTCATTTAACTCTGTTATTTTTAATATTAGAGTTAATGGTCAAATTATCAAATTTAAAGGTAAAAGTATTATCTAGTGGCCCGCATAGGCTTTCTTTTTTAAACTTAAAATTATTCATAAAGTTTTTATCAAAGTATTTATTTTAATTATTTATTTTTTTTTTTTTGATATACTAATATGTAATAACTAATAAATAACAATATTTACGTATTTGAGATTCGATATCTTGATTTGAATTTGATGCCATTGAAGCTTTTAAAATATTAGATGCAAATGGTAAAATATTTGAACCGTACATGTCAATAAATTCTTTTATCCAACACATTGCTGTAAACTAAAAAACAATAATCAATATTCAGTTATATTATAGTTAGAAATAATTGAGAAAATGTTTTATTTACCTGAACGAATTCATCAGTAGAATATGAATAAATAACAATAGTATTTATCATATCTGTATAGTTCACTTTTTCAGGATTATGACGTAAGTCATCTAAAAATTTTTTTAACACAGCATCACACCTGTAATAATTATCTTTAATTTTATTTGAGAACATGAAATGGATAATTTTAACTAATTGGTGTTATTAACATTTAAGAATCAATAATCATGTATCCAGGTATTATAATATTAAAAACGGTTTATTTTAAATTATAATATTAAAATGGACAGACATAAGATATTTATAGACTTTGTTACACTGGATAAGATTAAAGTATATTACAAACATAATTTTTCTTACATTTTTTTAATTTCAAATGTAGGATCAGACAACATTTTAAATAATCCATCTAAAATTTCTGGTAAATATATCACTAAATCAATTGAGGGGACATCATCCAAGACGGTAATCCATGAAATTATGAATTGCTTAGCAAAAGTATTTTCTGTGTAAATCCGCTCCCGAAGCAATGGTATGAAGC
Organism: Nasonovia ribisnigri; assembly: GCA_027563435.1. NCBI lineage: Eukaryota > Metazoa > Arthropoda > Insecta > Hemiptera > Aphididae > Nasonovia > Nasonovia ribisnigri. The sequence goes on from JANEHU010000732.1 coordinate 235,552, forward strand.
CAACAAGATCAAAAATGTTTGAATTATCCGTAACAATATCCTTTAAAAATAATGAAAAATATATTATATTGTATAAATTAATAGCATTTTACATGTATATAAGTGTTAAATAAATACACATACCTTCATTAAACGATCTAAAAGCTCAGAAGCATTTTTAACATTTTGATCAGGATCAGTGGCCAGTTTACTTAAAGATTTGAAAATGTCAGGAAAATGTTTTAAAACGGCACTTCGAGCCACTTTAGAAACATTATATAGTGATTCGCTGGCATAGTACCGAACTTTTAGATCAGCGTCATTCAAATTTACCAATATTGGTATTATTAAATCATCAATATAATTTACAGAATCCTAAAAATTAAACAATTTTAATAACTATGAAATTGCACATATAATGAAAAAACCTATGCATACTTTTCCCAGTCCAACAGCCATAGCAGCAAGTCCAATAAGTCCTCCTTTTTTAGTGTTAGCATTTTTTGACATGGAAAAATCTTGTCCCAACACTTTTAACAACCGTCGTATTTGCATGGAATTGTTGACGGCCGCAAATTCTTTAACCATTCTAAGCCGATAAAATGATTTAATAAGAAAATTAAATCATTTATAAAAGAAAACTGTCAAACACTTACTTTTCAATTTCCAGCGCTGCAGCTTTTCTCTTATCATACATTTTATCGTTCAATGCCCGAACGCATGCAGCACTGAGCGGTGCATAATCACGGTCCATACTCATAATTAAAATCTATTAATTAATGTAGCAATAGAAATTCACTCTTAATAGAAGTTACAGTTGAAGAATTCTTGTTAGTATTGATAATAAGATTAAAACTGTCTAGAGAATAGAGAACATTTACATGTAACCTATTACAGTACCAATCAATTTTATTTTATTTTAACTAAACTGATGTTTGGACAGTAATAACTTAAGTCAGTAAATGATCGGTATAAATGACATAACATGTATGTATGTAAGTGTGTATACCTAGATAAAATAGAAAACAATTTCTACATAAATAACTGTATAATATTACGGAAAAACGGTATTAAAATTAAAACCAACGAACTAAACTATTATTGTTGCAAGACAACACATTATACACTAAATAATAAATATCACGTACCACGGTCTTAGATTATTAAATATTTTGTTAAATATTAATTAATAAATAATAATTATCAAAAACGAATTGATAAGAGTTATCAGTACAAGCAAATCATTCAAAAATGATGACATACGACAGTTGTATCATAGAACATCAATGTTGAAGATTTTCACGAAGAAAAATTCTATACGTAACGTACCCAGGTGGGGCTTAGGGGGCTTAGATTTCTTCCTTGAAAATCTTGAACCAATACTGTATAGAATATAGATAATAATTATCTATAGATTGTAAAAAAACACACGCAAAAAAATATACATCATTGCAAAATCAATACCTACGTCATTCATCACTCCGTTCAGAATCTAAAATATTTCCCAAATAGTACATACATTTTACATCTAGCACTGCACTACTGCAGTATACCTAATACAAATCCTCGTTGAAATATTATAATATAATATAATGTAATGTGTAAAAGTAAAAAACTTCACATCCTTACTTACCTAGTACCTACATTACATAATAAATAATATATATTTTCAATATGTTAATCGTTTATTGTAATATTAAATTATTACCAATATAATAAACACTGATAATGCATACAAAAAATATTTTGAGTTTTATATGTTGTACCTATGTGAAATAATTGGTAAACTCGAAACTACCATAATATTTTAGATCAATGAATTTTCAAGGTGAGTGTCTAGACACCCGACGACCAAACACAGCCAGCCACACCCTCATAATTGTGTGACTTGTCATTGACGAAATGTGAATAATGACATTAATGTACCTTTATATTAAATGTAATAATGTGCTAATGAATAATTAAAATATTTTTATTATATTTCTAATTTCTATATGGTCGTAATATACCTACTATATTAATAGTACAAAGTACAAACTACAATTTTTATAAAATTATACTTCCTACAAATTATTATTTAATGACATTCCTAAATTCCTTTTTAATCTGTGTAACCTACCAACTACAAAAAAATATAAAAATACATATAAATATATGTATTACCATTTACATTGTATTTCAATTTGTAAATAATTGTTGTTGTTCTCAAATCACAAATTACAATAGATACATATTTAACGATGTCGCCGTATATTCTTCTGTTCTCGTATGCGACACCCGCACCTGTGTTTGGTTGTCTGATCACTTGATTATACCCTTATTAAAATAAATCTTATCTTTCCAATCACGGTGAGAAACATAGCCGTAAATATAGAAACACTTAAGTAATATTTAATTGTTGTAGTAGTACCTATTAAGCCAAAGGCGTGCGCATGGATGCAGCAGAAGGTTCATGTATTGCATCTGCTACAGTTTTTGGGCCGCGGTGATAGCCGCTTAGTCACAGTTGACTGCCCGCCAGGGATATTAATTATTTAATATACCTATTAAGTAGATAAAATGGATCTGAACTGATTTTTCTATTAGATAATTGATACTTTGAACAATTGTACTTTCAATAGATATTTAGTCATAATTACTGAAGAGTATCGATTAATATTTACTTGAGTAGCAACTGGATTTAGTGAAAATTGTAGTACAAGACTAACTTCATCTGAAATTATTTTTAATAAGAATAATAACTTCACTAATGAGTATCATATTAAATAACCAATTTAAGGGGTGGTAAGTCATTCAAAAAGTGAATTGTCCGATAAAATATTTCACTTCGCCTGATAATATGTATAATGCAATATATATTTATATACTATATAATTTATAATTATATAATGTATTTATGTATCAAGCAATATTGCATTTAGATTTCACAAGGGATCTATTTTTTATTCATATATTTATTACAAGTATTTAAACATCCAGGTAATGGTATGTGTAGTATTTTTTCCAATTTATTGACAATATAGCTGTCGTTTTGAATGGGTTTCAAGTCCTTTCGTATTTTTTCCAACTCTTTGAACAAACAATCGAACCGTTGGTCCTAAGTACAACGTAAGAAAGTAATATAAAATGTAATACATTAATACAAGCATATTATTATAATTTTGATACTCGGACTAGATTGTCTCGCTAACAATATTATACATAGCATAAGCATAGGTAACCAATATTCAATATCCAAAAGTTTGGATAGACATTTACCAAATCATTTTTGCCTGGAAACTCAACCTTCCCATTGTTTACAGCATATGGCCACTAAATTAAATACAAAAACATAATAATTTATAGTTAGTTATATAACTTTATATTAAAAATATAGGTATAGTAGATATTATTATTGTAGTAGGTACTATTGTACTAACATATTATTATGGTTACCAGTATTTTTCCCAAATCGAAATTTCCGAATGAACTTTTCCCTGAAATTCCGTAAACCCGAAAGCTTTTTCCCGAACACCTTTTACCCGAATCGATAAATTATAACGCATTTAAAAATTATAATATATATAATAAGCGGTCAATTACCTAGGTGTATGTTGTCAAAGCCTTTATTTATAATAATAATAAAAAAAAATACATATAATAATTATTGTTGGATTAGAATGTATAGCAGCTGTAAATATTATGTACATAGAAAATACGTCAATGTATAGCTCCTCAGTCCTCATAATAACAACATTTTTAAAATTTTTTATTTCGGGAACACTAAAAGGCGTTCGGAAAAAAATGTTTCGGGTTTTCAAATTTTCGGGTAAAATATCGGGTTGAAAAAAGTTCATTCGGGAATTTCGATTCGGGAAAAACGGAGGGTACCTATTATTATAGTACCTAATCGTCACTCGTTTGGTCGTATATAAGAACATAATTTGTTAAGCTATTAGTTATAAATTATAATAGGTACCTACTGTACTGTATGGACATTTAAAAGTAAATTGTGATATTGACATGAGATACAAAATTATAAATCCAATGTACCTAGTGGATAGTACCTGACAACCCACCTAAATTGTATACCACTGTATTAATACATTATTATAGTACATATTATTATAACTTGATAATTTGTTATAACTGTAGTCTGTATTATAAATTATAAATATTTTATACTTATGATAAGCCACAATGGAGTTAAAGAGATTATATTTTCAACTGATTTTAATACACATTAAATATTTAATATTTATTTATAATTTAGGTAATAATAATATTAATATGAAACATTTCTTATAAGTTATATTAGTTACAAATTATAATAGATAACCATAACCAAATACAACATGAAATCCTATTGTAATATATAATATTATTATTATATAACTTACAGTAATATATTGTTCCATTAATAAATTTTTTCGAATCTGTAATAGTTAATACATTTATATAAATTATAAATTCAATTGTGTGCGATACAATATGATAAAATGGGATATAAAATATTCGTATTTTAAGTCAAAACATACAGTTTTTTGAAGTTCAGATTGCAGTTGATAATTCATTTTCAACATGCACTCTAATCGTTTTCTATAAATATCCACTTGTTGTTTTATGTTTTCATTTTCATTTTTTTTAATTTTCTCTGAGATAGATTCTTTACTACTTGGATTGTTGGTTCTAAAAATGACGGTTCATTTATCATATATTAGACTAACTTAAAATATATTATGAATAAAAAGTAAAAACTAAATATATGAAAAATCAATTGGTTTGAGAATAATTATTTTAAATTGGTACATTTAGTTTAGAACAAAAAACGACAATGAAAAATATTTTAAATAATTACATTTATCAATATAACTAAAATGTACTCTGAGTATAAATGTGTTTTATTGATTAGCATTTAATTGTATACATACAGACAACTGAGAGAATACTGAGGTTTCATACTGCATCTGCAACAGCTGCAGTTGTTTCCGTCGAGAAATCCATCGGTTGAGCAATCGTATAACAGCGACGTGCATGCCTAAGTACAGTGAGGAAGTATGTAGGTAAATACATTTCAAAAATATGAATTTATTGTTATCTGCATTACGATTATAATATTATGTACAGCAGTAGCTGTACCTATATACCGGCATACCGTATACAATTAGATACATTTCATATATACAATATGTCTAATTCTTTAGACTCTATATAGTGTCTGTGCAGAATTATAGTCTCAAGATCTGTTTTTTTAAATTAATATTTTTGAATAATGATTTTGAGTAATAATATAATGTAATACAATTATTAAGATTAATAGTATTCATTAGTTTTATATAAAAGTTATAACTCAAAATAATAATATTAACATTTTCCTTTTCGTTTTAAAAATTTAATAGGTAGGTACCTATACAACCAATTAATTTATAATATTGTGTACATATTTGCTAATTAATTAATACGTTAAGTTGTAAGTTTAATAAAATTGGTAGAGGCTGTCAGGTTGATAAAGAATTATTTATTATGAAGAATTATATGAAGATTGATAATTTTTCAACGTAGGTGCCAACATGGCTACATATTAAAAAAAATGTATATAGGACAAACCCCATATCATATACATAATATTATAACATGTATATTGTATAAATATAAGGCATAACAGCTGCGCATTGCGGAAAAAATCATATCTGCTGTGCCATTTCTCGGGGCCAAATCTTTGCGTCTGAAATTATTACTTATTAGTTATTATACCTACATGCACGTGAGTTTTTTATGTGATTTAATATAACTAATCCTGTGATCCTGTTCCAACTATATTTTTTTTACTGTACCTACCTAAATTTTTAAGCAGATGGTATTTTGAAAACCTTAGTGCATCTAAGCTCAAATTTGAAAGAGGAGTTTTTGAGCTATTAAACTTTATGCAGGTATTATAAAGGGTAATAGGCAATAGCCCATACTAAAGGTTTGGATTTTTAGCCTTAGAAGATATTATATGGGGTCATGGGGGTTATGATTATTTAAACATTTTGAACATTATGGTTATTCATATTAATTTGTAAAAATTGTCTGAGTGACTGAATATATTTAATAGTTAATACTATGAGCTAAATACTAACTACATCTATTTTACTGTATTTTATGTTCGGTTAAGCCAATATTAAGGAATTTTATCCTGAGTAGGTTTATAAAGTTAACTCAAAAATTACTCGTTCGAATTTTGATGAATAAATATTTAAAAAAAAAAAATTGGCCTAACATAAAAACAATAAGATCATATAATTATCACTTTATAAATCTCCGTATTTATTAGAATCTGTGGTAAAAAATATTTAAAAAAATTAATGTGAATATTTATTGCATTATTGAATGATAAAATGGGGGTGAGCAATGAATATGATTATTGATTGGTGAATCACTCGCTATAGTCACTATACGGGGATGCGTGCAAGGGTGTTACATCACGCCGCTCTCCATCGTATAAATACTAAATCATACGTTTTTTTGTAGAGAAAAAATGAGTTACGCTACTACTATTCATATTGATATCACAATATTTAGACATAAATATAAATATTTAATATACGATTGAATCATGGTCGGTAGTCGTGTGCATGTGACCGGTATCGTCGTCATAGCAGGCTGAATCAAAATATTCCATCCTAGACGACTCCCCCTCGACGGTGGTGCACTGTGGACGTCCATCACAGTCGGTTTTTGTATTTTGTGTCATTCGCCCTGTCTTATGTGGTAATTCATCATCCCAGTTGTCGAATGACGCTTCCAATCGATCCAGTATGAGCGTGGACATTAGATCCTTCCATTTCACACCGTCCACAGAGCTGTTCAACCACATGCCTTCGTCTCGATTTTGCTGCGTAAAGGCAAAAAAATTTAATTATATACAAATACAGGTCATAAATCAGGAATATATTATTATGACAATTTTACATGTTTAAAAAAAACATTTGAATACGTCAGACGTTAGTGTGTGACTCTGAACATGTCATATAACAAGGTTATAAAATATGTAGATATATAAATATATTATAAAAATAGGTGTATTTATGTATCATAATTCATAACTTCTCGCTACACAATAATAATGAATTTGATGATTAATATTAATTTAGTTGCAAGCTGAAATTAATAATGATAATAATAAACATAATTAAACAATAAACACCGACCAAACGAATTGCACACGAAACGCCCTCCTCCCAACACTACAATGGTATTAGTTTCAAAAGGATCTTACCAGATTTGCATCGGCCATAGTATTGATATTATTATGTAGATCTCTCCGCGTCGTTTCGTCGTAGAGTAATGATATATAATATAATTTTAATATTTATTCCGTCGCGTATTGTTTTTGTGTACGTATATCATTGTATACAAAAGATACAAAATAAAATAAAAATTCAAAAATATTGTTTAACAGTCGCGGTGCAACATAATGGTTGTTATGTTTATACTTTATTCCATCTATGAAAAATAAAATACGCGATATTGTTGTCACAATAAAAATGATTTACGTATTCTCGTTCGAATAGCCCGCCACCGAGTGTTGGTCACACTGCACGGCGACGTAGTCCACGGCGTCCGCCACGGACGCCTCACTGTGTTTACATTCGATTTTTTTTTTTTCATCTAATGTTTTAATCTGCATTCTATACATCTGCACTCTGCAGCAGCCGCCAGCCAGCGTATCGCGACCCGTGAAGCGCCACCCTCTGCTGTCCTTCCACTTTGATATTAGTTTTTATTAATTTCTGGTCGTCGGCTCGTAGTCTGGCGCCGAACGATAGAACTTTTTCATATCATAATTTATAACGATTATTGTAGGTACAATTTTCCTGTGTCGTTGAACACTTTTTCACCAGAAATATAAACCGTACAGTTTGATTACCGAACCGTTCACCAGCCATTGAGATTGATGTCTCGTTCGTTCCACGTATCTTTATAAATGTAAGTAACAATATTCAATAATAACAAAAATATAATATTTTAGTGTACCAAACGTGTAGCTTGTAGGTAGTATTCCTGGTTTTATTTATTTTTTTTTATAGTTAGCAACAATTAATTTTTGTTTTGATTATTCCACCGACTGAGATTTATATATCTTGGTCCATGGTTTATTCCTATGTTAGCTGGCTTGATTTTCTTTTGTAGTAGTATTGTGTTGGAGTTAAAATTTTTGGGGCATCCAATGACCAATTAGTGGGTTGACTTTGTTATGTACCAAGATGGGGGTCTTCTTTACAGTTAGGGCATACATATCCATTTTTAATTAAAATAGGACTAGGGTTTTTGTAAGTTACAAAAAGAAACCAGTTATGTTTTTGTTTTTGTGCTAGCTTGTTGTGTAGAAAACATGCAGAACCAAGAGCATTTACTACAAGAGATTGAGGGCATCGATGATTACTGGGGCCCGACTTTCCGAGCCATATACGACCAAGATGACGACAGCCGCAAATTCATTGACACTTTGGACAACCGCATCAAGCAGTACGACAAAGAAATCGAACGTATGTGCAATTTCTATTATCAAGGCTTCATAGATTCCATCAGAGAATTGCAGCAAGTGGAAAACCAAGCATCTAAATTGAAAAAACAAGTTGTTCAACTTAATTCAAATGTACAAACTATTGTTGCTGAGGTCACCAGTGCTGGCGAAGAGTTGATTAAAGCCAGACAGGTTGAGAATAATATTCAATTGGCTATTAATAGTTTATCTTTATGTTTGCCTGCACTCTCTTCGTACAGTAAATTACAAAAGCAAATGGCTGACAAACGATATTATCCTGCGCTGAAAACATTAGAACAACTTGAACAACTATATTTGCCTCAAGTATCTCATTATAAATTTTTTAGACAAATGATAGAAAAAATTCCTAAGCTTCGAGAAAATATCAAAGAATCATCCATGTCAGATTTAAATTGTTTTTTAGAAACCATAAGAAAATTTTCATCAAAAGTTGGTGAAGCTGCAATGAAGCATAGTGTTGAACAACAAAACTTTGATTTTGGTTTAACTAAATTAAAGAAGAAAAAAGATTCACCAGAAGATAACTCTGACGATGAAGATTCATTGAGTGCACAAGATCTTATTGATTTTTCACCTGTATACCGTTGTCTTCATATTTGTACTGTATTGTCTTCACGAGACACTTTTGACGCTTATTATAGACAACAAAGAAGAGAACAAGCACTCTTAACTCTGCATCCTCCTAACAACATGCACGAATCTATTGCAAGCTATTGTTATTATCTACAATGCATTGTAGGATTTTTCGTTGTAGAAGATCATGTATTAAACACTGGTAATGGATTGTTGACGAGACCTTATTTGGAAGACCTGTGGAAAATGGCTTCTGATAAGGTGGTAAGTATAATGAGAACAAATACCGCATACTGTACAGATGCAAATTTACTCTTAAGAATTAAAGATTTAATTATGGTATTTTGCATAACTCTTAGAAGTTATGGATATCCTGTTAAAAACTATATGGAATTATTACATGAAATACAAGAGCATTACAACGAAATACTTATGCAAAAATGGGTTCAAGTGTTTAGGGATATTCTATATAGAGAAACTTTTTGTCACCTCGAGGTTGACAATCAAGATCAATATGATAATGTTGTACGGACTTTTCCATATCAAGATGATCAATTAGAATCCTCGACATTTCCTAGGAAGTTTCCATTTTCTTCAATGGTACCTAGCGTTTATGACCAAGTAAAACAGTTTATATTTGCTTGTCTAAAGTTTTCCAACGACCTAAATTTTAGTGAAGGCGAAGTGGATGAAATGGTTCAAAAATCTACCAAATTGCTACTATCTCGAACTTTTAGTGGATGCTTATCATCTGCATTTCATCAACCACGACTTGGTCTATTACAAGTAATACAGATTATTGTGGACACAGGATATTTAGAAAAATCATCAAAATCAATTCAACAATTTGTATCGGAAGCTACTGGGTCTACTGGTGGTACTGTTGGTGATGATGCAGGCATAACATTGGGTGTGGCCAGAAATGATGCTGAACATCACATGTATGATAAAATGAAATTAAAATTGAATGAATTTTTAGATTTAGAAGACTATGATTGGATGTTAGTCGAACCAACTGGTCAAGCTTCCTCATTTGTTACTGATTTAATAAATTTTCTACGAGTTGTTTTTAATGCATTAAGAAATCTTACTGAAGAAGTGTCCGTTCATGTGTGTCAAGTAGCATTTGAACACATATCAAAATCTATATTAAATTTATTACTCAGTGATGATATTAAACAATTATCTATGGGTGCCTTAAATCAGTTGAATCTAGATGTTATACAATGCGAATTATTTGCTGCATCAGAGCCTGTTGGGAAGACTGATGAACCAGATTTTTCTCAACATTTTGCACCATTGAGACAACTTTTGGACTTACTCTTGAGCTGGGATTGGTCAACTTACTTTCATGATTATGGTCAAGAAACATCAAAATATTCTCATGTTAAACCAACTACAGCCATTATTGTTTTAGAAAAATTAAAAGAAGCTGATAAAAAAAGTGTATTTTCAGTACTAAAAAAAAGTGAAAGGGATAAAAAGAAATTATTAGAAACTGTATTAAAACAGTTAAAGCAATTAGCAATAACTGTTCAGCAATAATGATTTATTTACCTATTTTAATACATTTTTATAAATTATAGCTATTTAACCAAATACTTATTAAACCCACCACCTAACAAGGGTTTCTATATAATACCTATATTTTAATCTACTAAATTATAAAATACATTTATAATGTAAACCTACTTAGTTAATATTACCTAATAATTAATATGCCAATAAACATCTGAATGAACATGTTATCATATATTATGTTTAACCTCCCCCCCATTTATTTATTTGTTTGTATTTATATTTATTTAATTATAAATAAGTAGGTAGTTTTTTTTTTACATTGTTAACCAACATTTTAGAAAGTTTATTTTTATTTTATTTATGAAAATCTAAAGCCAGTTAGTTTTTCATTAAATACGTATTATAATGTAATTTTTTGAAGTATGTAGTAATTTTGAGCTGAAATAATAGGCATAATATATTGTTATTATTTTTATAAAACTTGTTGAATATTTGTAATTCTTATTCAATATCGCGGTTTTTTTCACCATTGTATGTTCATGAGTAAAGTGACTTTTGTAAATAACAGATAAAAGTATAAGACACAACAAATAAAAATAAATAAACCATTATGTTTTATTTAATTTATATTTTAACACACAAATAAGAAGTATAGGTAGGTACCTACCTAAAATATTATAAAATAATACAAATATGTAATAGGTACATTTTATCATTTTCTTTAATTTAGTTATAAGTTATAAAATTACCAACTTAACTAAACTAAACTAAGAACCAAGCAGATGATAAAAAAATTAAGTTTATCATTTTGCAGTCTTAAAAAAAATTAATTAGGTAATAAAATGGAAAGTATAATTGTACACTGTTACAACTCAAAATAGTTAAGTTTTTTCCACATTATAATTTTGTTAAAGGTTATGATGTCAAGTAACGAAGACTATATTACACTGGATGAAATAAACAAGGCACTGGAGTTGCTGGACAGAGATGAAATTGCTTCAAGAAAACGTTTGGCAACATTTACCAATCAATGGCCTACTGTAATTAAGGAAGTTGACTCTGTTACTAAAAAATTTAGTACTTTAACATCAATTAAAGAAAATTTATCTCAAATTCAAACTAGAATTCACGATTCTTCTAAACTCGCTGAGGACATATCGTCCAAAGTCCGGCAGTTGGACAAAATACGCGGACGTGTATCAGAATGCCAAAAACGAGTTCAAGACTTACTAGACTTACAGTTGTGTAGCGAAGGTGTTCAGATTGCAATGAAAAACGACGAATTAGAACAAGCCGCCGGACATATACATCGCTATTTGTCTATCGACCAAACAAAATTGCAACGCACAGCAGACGATATGGCTCAAGATTGTTCAATGATCACAAGTGCTCTTAAACACTTGCAGGAAGCTTCAGAGCTTCTTCAGGACACGGTGTCTAAAAGATTCGAGCACGCGTCTTTGGTCCAAGACTCGAATTCTATAGAAAGGTATTTTAAAATATTCCCATTACTCGGTATGCATGAAGTAGGTTTGGAAAAGTTTGTCGATTATTTGGGACGGTTATTAAAAGTTTCGGCGGACAAAAATTTAAAAAATGTCATGGAAACACCATTATCGAGCAACCGTGCCAGTGTAATTTTCGCTGACGGGCTGACGTTTATTTTCGAGGAAGTGGCCAAGACGATCGAGGTTCAACAGCCGTTGATCGAGACACATTACGGTCCCGAGTATGTGTTGAAGTTTTTATCGCATTTGCAAATGCACTGCGACACTTTCGGTGACATCCTGCTGCGGACGTTCCTCAAGACGCGCAAGATCAGAGAACTCCTGAAGACTGTGTGGGAAGAACCGGACGCGAACGCCGCGGCGAGGCCTGACTCCAAGGACATCGATCTGCTGGTGGAAGAGATCGTGATGATCCTGGCGCGGTACGATCTGTACGCACAGTTCGTGTGCAAGCGGACGGTGAACGCGGACGGCGTGGAACCGAAAACGCGGACAGCCAAAACGGTTCTGGACAACAGCCGGTTGTGCTGTTGCATACAGGAGATGATGGGCAAGTACCTGGAGCTGGAGAGGTACTACATGGAGGAGAGCATAAGGAAGGCGGTGTTGATGGACACGATCGAGGGGGACGGGGACTCCGCGCTCACTTCGAGCATGGTGGACGACGTGTTCTTCATCGTGCGCAAGTGCGTGATGCGCTCGCTGCGGTCCGGCAGCCTGGACGTGCTGTGCGCGGTCATCAACAACGCAGTCAACGCCCTGGAAGCGGACATGTGCTCGGTGTTTACGCAGGTGCTGGGAGCCGGTTATCCGGGGTCCGGTTACTTCAACCGGTTCACGCCCGACCTGGACAAGGTGCGGCGGACGTTCCTAGCGGCGCTGAACAGCACCGAGGTGGCGGTCGAGTACTCCAAGTCGCTGTCGCAGGCGTTCCGGGACGAGGTGCCGGCCAGGCTGCGAGGCTGTCACGCCGAGAAGCTCGACAGCTGCCTGCACGACTTCGGCCGCGTGAACGCGTCGTTAGTGGCCGCCAACCGGTCCGGGTTCAGGCAGTTGCAGAGTTCGCTGGTCGAGCCCAAGGCCCTGGCGTGGACGGAACCGTTCTATGAGCAGCATTTCACGCTCGACGAAACGGAATTCGCGCAGACTGTGGCCGACAACCCGTTCGTGGTGGCGCTGGTGCGGAACATCGACGGCACTCTGGCCGAGTTCCGCGCCCGCCTGACACCCAACAACTACGACATGCTGGTGGTGGCCATTGCCGCGGAGACGGCCGCGCAACTGGAGCGGGCCGTGATGAAGACCGAATTCAACCGGCTGGGTGGTATGGCACTGGACAAGGTGGTCCGGACGCTCATCAACTACTTCAGCGGGGCCAGCGCGTGGCCGGTCCGCGAGAAGTTCGCCCGGCTGGTGCAGGTCACCACGGTGCTCAACCTGGAACGGGCGTCCGACCTCAACGAGTTTTCCAACCCGGACAGCGGCATGCGGTTTTCGTGGAAGCTGACGCCCGACTGCATACGGCAGATACTCAGGCTCCGGGCGGACTTCCGGGAAGAAGACATACGCAAAGTCCAGCTGTGAGACCGATGTGACTCGCGAGCGAAACTATCACTGCTGTGCGATTTCCGCCGAGACGACCGATGTAGTGTCATGACGATGTAATTTTGGCCGATCGTGTTTTTTTCTTACACCAGTGAGTTGTTAAAATAAAAAAATTCATAGACCTAACTACGTTCTATTATCCGACCACCGAAATATTATATCCTGCAGTTAGTATTAGTCAGATATAATCACTTATTATTAAACTGTCTGTAATGCCGATTGGGATTTTTTTTTTTTATCTCTAATTATTTGTATAGTTTGTTAATACCTAGGTAGGTACGTATAAATAAAAAACGGTATCGTATTATTATTGTATAAAATACTTAAATAACCATGTTTTATTGCATGCGTACTTATATTGTTATTGGATTTAAAATAAGAACTATTTATACCTACTTATTTTATGTTGCGTGTATTTCAAATTTACGTTATACCTATATAATTAGACATTAGTAAAGATTTTATTTTATTTTTTTGTTATCACATGCTTTGTTTTATTTAAATATTTATTATGTGACTTATTTTTATCGATTTAAAAATAAATAGTCAATACTTGTAATATTATACGATTGTAATTTTTTTGTCGATACAATCAATACTTTCCATTTCTTATTTCTTTAAATAAATATACGTTATAAGCGCTAAACTCAATTAACAGCTTAGGAAGGTAATGAAAATAAAAAGGTTTCTCAAAAAAATTATTTATTAGTATAATCATAGGTTAAAAATAAAAATACTTCTAAAAAAATCAATGTTGTGTCACGATTAGTATTTTTGATATGACAAAGTAAAAGATATTACGTCGGCGGCTTCATGGTAAATATTGAAAATTAAAATATTATTTTTTACACTATTGACAATATTGTATAGACGTAGGTACGAGGGATAAACCGTTCTTATGAAATCGAAAAAAACACATTAGTAATATAATCCAAGATAGTATTTTAATTTTTAAAAAATAAATATTATTTATTAATTAATTAAAAATGTTTTAACTTTTGGTTTTGATTAACATACAGTTTGAAACAATTATTGAATGTTGTATAGTAGATTGAATAACTTCATTGCATCAATAGAATTAAAGTGATCAAACTGATCGGTTGAGAAAAACTCGACCGTTCGAATAAAAAAAAAGATAAATACTTTTGTTGTCGTGGTTGTGTTTTTTTTATATAGATGACATGTCTCTTTGTTAGTCGCTTGGGTTTTATCTATTCGCATTCTCCCCAGAGAAATTTATTATTCAAAAGGTTCGGTCGTTGAACTAACAACCCCTTTCGTTATTACTTTATACGAAATGCTTTTGAGTGATGTACAGTTTTCCATTAGTCAGTTTATGCGTGCATCGTCATGTGCAACCCTTTCTGCGTAAATGGCACTGTCGCCGTGTTCGTGTTCAGCTCATTTGACCGACATTGGCAAAAGGCTGCAGCTGTCATGTGTACTTACCTATTAACCTACCCATAAAATATATTATACGTATTATACACCGCACGCTTGGTCGTCTCTGGAGACTATGTTTACGGTTTTTGCCACGGAACAGATCGCTGTAGTAAGACATATACGCCTTTGAGCGTTCTCCTTTTCGTTGTAAGCATCATTATATTGAATAAATAATATTATATTTATATTTTGTGTGCATGGTACGTACATAACAATTAACAGGGCGAGTCGCACATTCGTCTCACTATTATATATTATAATATATAGACTTCGCTGTTATCATAATGTATGAATTTGAGTTTATTTATTTTTATTATTATACCTATTGTCATTGTTTTCGATTTTTTATTTAGCTTTTTTTTTCCCCGCATGACACGCGTTTTTTGTTGGAAGAATGTTTCATTTTGATTTGTATCGTCTTGCCGAAACTTTGAAACCCGAGTGTATTATATTACGTTGTAATGATATAATGACGAGAATATTATACTGGACGATGGACGGTGTGATGTATGACAGGTGGTATACCAGGTGTCTGCAGAACAGTGATGCAGCGGGGCCCAGCCCAATTGAGTTCCGTGTCAGACCTGTACGTTAGCGACGAAATATCGGTGCTGCTCGAAGAAATCCACGACTTGGAACCAAAGGGCAACATCGCTCCCATCGACGACGAACAAGAATTCGAGATCAACGGCAGCCAGACAGGAGGCTCGTGGCTGGAAGTCACCAACAGCATGGCAGGCACGCCGGGATCATGGGATTCGCACGCCAACTACAAACATCAGGAGGCGTCTAGGGCCAGGTACAACGGGGTGGTGTTGCACTACGACAAAAGGCCAATGAAGACACCATCGGGCGTCATTCGAGTTCTACTGTTGGTGAGTATTTCCTTGTACTGTCTCAGTAACACATGGGTAATCGGTCAAAAAGACAAAGCGCAAATTTTAGAGTAGAAAATTCACAAAATTAAAATTATAAAAAATTTGTGTCTATCTAATTTTCTTATACATTATTACCCCTTCCCTTCAATTCACAATTAATATTATTGTTCTATATAAAAATAGGTATGACTCTGTCACTCTATGCTTTTCGTCCGGGAATCGTAATGGTAACACATACAGACTAATCTAATTGTAACGTGTTTTTTTCCAGGTCACCTGTGTCTTGTGCATGTTATGCCTGTGCTTTGCCGGCACTTCCAGGTTGGCATTGTTCATGTTGCCAATGCTTAATCGGATACGATTCATACTGTTTGTCACATTGTTCAATTTTTTAGTAACTGGAGCTATTCTTTTTTTGGACGTCACGCATACCGTATACCTCTTTCCGTTCAACTGGGGAAAATTGGTAAGCATGTTAGCTTAGTGCAAAGACCGTATGCCAAATATTATAATTTAAAATATTGTGTTTATGACTTCAACTGAATATTTGTTTAATTTAATCCACTTAGAATGTATTGTTCTACGTCATGATGACCATATTGTGTCTCACGAGCTCCTCGTTAGTCCTTCATCAAGTTTATTCATTTCATGAGTTTTATACGTGGGTACCGCGTACTACGCGCCATCAATTGCTGGTTGTTGCAGTAAGTATTCACAATTAAACTATTCAAACCTTATGTTACATTTTGTGTATCTTTCACCTCTAACCAGGCTTTAGGTTATTTGTGTGCACTGGAAACGTTGTTGCTGGCCTTGCTGAGTCGCTGTGATGGTTTAGGCGGTCTACATTACCGCCAAGTCAAAGACGATATGACAAGTCCCCCAAATACATTGGCTCTGCGTCAGAGAATTCCACCACCGCCCACTGTAGTATATTCACCGTCACCGTCTCCTTCATTTTGCTTACGATCCATCAACCCCAAATCATAATCACTAGTATATATACCAATGAAACAAATATTTCACCCAGAAACTTACAAAAGTTGCAACTATAAACTACTTTCTATAAGTCTTAATATATAATATACCTAATTTGTATTGTGGTTTTGTGTGTGGAATTAAATTACGACCAATTTAAAAAGTATTATTAAATTATAAGACTTACCGAAAATACTTCATATATTTTTGTACTGATAAAATGTCTTCTACTAGGTTTTTATTTAACATTGATGTATTTTCAGATTTTTACCTTTTTTAATTCATACATATTTGTTATTATTATTTATTATAACAAAGTTCTTGGGATTATCATTCAGTATATTTTACGATTTGACCAAATTAATAATTTTTAGAGATTTGATTTTCATTAAACGTGTGTATTTTTACTTTCTATTTACTTTCCATGTATTCTCATCTTGAATATATTTATTTATACTGTTAAAGTATAAGTTTTTTTTTATTATTGGCCGTCCACTTAAAATAGATAATTGTGCGCTTTACACAGCTACTGAATAAAAAGCTGTGGTGCTTTTCAAATTCTAGGTTATTTCTATGTCTAAATCATTAAAACTAAAAAGCTTTCAATGTTATTTTTTATTATATATTCTATAACATAACTTTGCATAGATGCTAGTTATGTATTCAATCAATTTAATATTTTAACTAAAAAAAGTATAAGCGATCTAATTCTTTTCTTTCATAATTATTTAAAAAAAGGCTTAAGTATGCTCACAGGCTTGTATATTAATACTCATCATCCATTTAATCAAGTATTTTAACTGAACCACAATGATCAAACTACCAAGTTAAATTAATGTAATCTAAACAAAATTCAATGTACTCAATGATTTATCATTAAAACTAAAAAGCTTTCAATGTTATTTTGTATATTTATCATATATTATCTAACATAACTTTGCATAGATTCTTATGTATTTAATCAATTTAATATCTTAACCAAAAAAGTATTAACAATCTACAATAAAATTCCTTTCTTTCTTGATTATTTTAAAAAGGGCTAAGTATGCTAAGAAGCTTGTATATTAATACTCATCATCCATTTAATCAAGTATTTTAACTGAACCACAATGATTAAACTACCAAGTTAAATTAAAGTCATCTAATAACTATGAGAAAATGAATGTAATCAAACAAAATTCAATTTACTCTTGTTACTTATTAGAAACTAATGTTCCCAAAATGTTGTCATATCATTGTATAGCTAAAATATTATGTGGTCTGAAATATACTAGTCAAA
Source organism: Nasonovia ribisnigri (assembly GCA_027563435.1). Taxonomy (NCBI): domain Eukaryota; kingdom Metazoa; phylum Arthropoda; class Insecta; order Hemiptera; family Aphididae; genus Nasonovia; species Nasonovia ribisnigri. The sequence continues at coordinate 253,846 of JANEHU010000732.1, forward strand.
ACAAATATAGGTTTTACTGTCCATATTTTAAGTTAAAATACACTTTTATTTTTTTTATCACTTAATTATATAACTATTGACATAGCTGATACTTCATTGTTTTTAAATGTTTAACTATATACTAATAGTGTGGTTTAATGATATATAGGGACAAATTTTAGTTGGTGCTTTCAATCTTATATATTATCAGTTCACTATTGTCACTTTACACTTTTGCTCAACAATTTGTGGCAAGAGCATAGTATGTTTACTACAAATGTATCCCTGTATTACCATAATCGTTAATCTACAGTATTAGGTTGTAAAGTACAAAATTATTTTAACACATTAGTTTAATCACTAATATAATAGCCTTGTTTACAATGTATGTGACGCAAATTGAAAAAAACAAAGTGTAATTGTAATAATAATAATTATTAAAAACTATTATATTTAATACAACATTTTTACTTAAAATGTATTTGACCGGTGTGCAGTTTGAGCATGATATTTATTGTAAGCAATGCCCTTGTTACATATATACTTAATACTTATATATGGGATATTCAAAATTAACCCATCTGTTTATTATTTTTTGTCAAAATGTTTTATACAATAGTGTTTATAAGTTACTCATCTTTATTTTTATTTTACAACGAATAATACTTAAAAGTTTGTAACCAATAAAATTTCAATAATAATGTGATTAATTGTCATATTATTTTAAATGAAAATTTAGTTTTTTTGGGTATACACTAGTGTTACCGTCCTTAATATTAATTGTGTAATAATTAAAATATATTTATCAAAGTATTTTTATATGATGGTTACTATAATATATTATTGAAGGTACAATATAATTATTGTTTGTCGTACATAAGTGATGGTTGGTTGTGAAGGAAACTGTATGTTGAATGGGTATTAATAATAATTAATTAAATAATGCAGTTTGTAAAAAATATAACTTTCATTTGATTGTGAATTATATTTAAGTTAAATAGTTACATTCTTGACTTAAAGCATGTCATATTTCATAATAGTACACTTAATTATATAATAGGACGCTTAATGTTGAAACCAAAATTAGTTTTAAGTTTACCATGTTTACCATTCCTTTTCATACCTTGTTAATTTTGCACATTATGTTATTTTCACATAATTAATCATAATAACTTATATTCCGAGGAAAAGTTTTTTTGAACTGATTAAATTCTTTGCTATGCATTTTTATATATATATATATATATTACACTATCAACACTAAATATTTAAATAAGAACTCTGAAAATGATAATATGTATGAGTTTATTTCATATAATTAAAAAAAAAAAAACACATTTTAATGAATATTATTTATTATTATTATACAAAATTGGTTTTTAATTAATTTATACACTTCTAATAATATTGTTTGTATTATGATGTATAAAAAAGCTTTATTAGCTGCTTAAATCAACCAAATAAAAAAAATATATATATATACAAATCCTCTATAATTTTATTGATCCTACCTATTTCCGGTTAGATTTAAACCTACTTACAGGTCTTACATTTTCTTCATTATCATCAGTTTCATTTTGCAGACATGTATCAGATACTCTTTCCACAATGTCATCAATTTCCGTAACAAGTATCTAAAATTTAGAAAATGTAAGTGTTAATATTCATCAAGAAATTTTGTTTAAAGTTTCAAAATTAACCTTCAAAACTGAACAAATTTAAATCACAACAAAAAGTTAAAGAACATGTTACACTTATACTTTCTTTGACAACATACCAAATGTCTTCAATAAAAATCATTTTGTGTTTTTAATTGAAACAAAGGGTCAATTGACCAATTACAAAATTTAAAGATAAGAATATTATCTAAGGCATTACGTACTATGTAGGCTTTGATTGGTATTATTTAAATTTCAAAGCGAGTTTATGAGCATTTTAAAATTGTAATATTTTATATAGGTAGCCTAAATAAAACCCTATAAGGGGAGTTGTTAGTAAGCACAAAATAATATTCTTATCTTTAAATTAGATGATATGCTAATTTATTATAATATTTAATCTAACTACATAGAATGGCAAAAACGATACATGCAGATGCAGTGTTATCTTAAGCAATTATGTAAGAAACCATACAATGAAGTATATTTTCTTATTTTTCACTGTAGAACTATTGAGTGGGAGCCTTATGAATGCATTTTAATATTTTTAATAATGTAAAATATTATTATACATACTTCTGGTCTTATAGATTCTGTTGCTCTTTCTTCTCTTCGACGAATAAAATGTTCTCCTGGCCTTGGTTCAAATTCTTTTATTTGAACATCATTATTAAATGATACTTGCTTTTTAATTTTTTTTTTTTATGGCCCCAGTGGTTTCAGGTATATCATTGGTGAAAACAATTTCTAATTTACTATCTTCATCATCGTCGTCGTCGTCTTCTTCATCATCATCTTCCTCGTCGTCTTCCTCCTCCTCTTCCTCCTCCTCATCATCATCATCGTCATCGTCATCATCCATATCAATACAATTCTCATTTGAAAGTCTGCCATCAATGTCTTCCCTATAACAAGTATTAATTAAATATTCAAAAATATAAAAGTAATTTAATTATTAATTTCAAAATGAGTTAAGACAAACCCATTCATAATTGTATAGTGTAACGTAGATGCAGTAAACAGTGTTGGTCTATTCAATCCACTAAGTTTATCATCAAACCCTACCGATTTAAATTCATTCAATATTTTTTGACGTTGCTCTAATTCCTGTTTGTGTTTTTCGTCTGCTAAACGTTTCTTATATTCTTTTACCTTCTGCCTATGTATCTCTGGTGTATAAATATATTTATATATATATATATATATTTAATGCCATCATAAAACAATTTTATTTTTTATCAGACAATACTTTACCATTCCAGGCTGCCTCTTCTACTTCATCATATGGTTCATTTATTTCTACTAATTCTTCTGAAACATCAACAACGTCTTGTCTAACAGACATATTTTTTGTGAACAATTCTTTTTCCTTCCTCAAATCTTCCAACATACTGTCACACCCTAATAACATTATCAACTTGAATAAAAATGTTTTTTTTTTGATTTTGTAAACATACATACTTTTAATTTGTCTTTCGCAAGCAGCTTTAGCTTCATAAGCACTCTGTTTAGTGAAAATTTCATTGTATCTAATGAATACTTCATTAGTATTACATAATTGTGCACGTATAAACACTTTTGGTCCAAGTGGCATCAATATTGGAACAGATAACTGTTTAGGAAATTCTTCCAAGCATGTATATACCTCTTCATATTCTTTTTTGAAATTTTTCCACTTTTGCTCCAATGAAGTATTAAATTCTAATGCCTAAATAAATAATTAATAAACTCAGTGGTATGATTTTTTTTTCTTAAATATTTTATTGATCATTTCAAACATTAAAATACTATTATAATACATTGTTATTTAAATATGTATGCCAACTATTATTATTTATGCATATAAATAGAATTGGGTACTAATATTATTTAGTTATTGAACTTTGTTAGTAAGATATAAAAAGATAACTGTTGCTCCAGATGAACCTTTGTAAACAAGTTCATATTCCTAATTACTTTTTTTATGAGATGGCTACATAATAATGTTAATGTTAAAAATGGAATGGTGCAAAGAATCTATTTAGAATACAAATTTATTTATACAGCTACCTAGATAACATATCAATTTAAATAAAGTATAGACATATTGCCTATAATATAAAGATATAAATAAATACATTATATTTCAATTGTTAGTATCAATTTGTAATTTATATACATATATGTACTAGTAAAATATAATCAAAACAATTATTAAGAAGTTTAAAATGATTAGTACAATTATAAGAAAATATGGTCTAAAGTGTCAATAATTTTACAAAAAAAAAAAAAAACACCTATTTCACAAAATTAATTAAAATGCTTTAGTTAAAATGTAAAATTAAACAGATTAATAACTAAACTTAAAAATATGTTTCTAAGAACAAAAACTTAATTTATATTTATTTTGGATAAAATGCACATTTTTCAACTTTGTTTTTTATGCTTAAAATGAGGGTATAAAAATCGGGTAGTGATGTACGCGATCTACAAAAAATAATATTGAATAACGGTATTATTTATTATAAATTAACTACACAAATATGTTCATGTATTTTATGATAATATATTGTTTCTTTTATTGTTATAAATTTAGATAAGTAACTCGTAATACTTACATTAAGAATTAAGATACGTAGTACACTAGTACCTATAGGCTATAATTATACAATACGGTGGTACGTCGAAATGGTAAAATGTACTACCAGTTCTTTATATAGATATGGATTATAAGAGTGTATAGTATATTATAGAGTCTTAAATGTATCATAGGTACATGTTTATCGATCGGGTGAAAGTATATATAAGTATGATAATAAAATTATGTTTTTTTTTTTTAATTTCGGGGTTTCTGGTAGATCGAGTACGAAATTACTACCAAAAATGTACGGAAACGATAACTTTATGGCGCGACTACCTGTTATACTTAAATTACCCCACTTATAAGTTAGGTCACAAAGTTTAAATTTTGAGCATACCAATACTTATCACAGTATCACGTAGTGGTGTCATGCGATGAGCGCGCTACGTATGTATAATAGCCAAAAGTCATTGCGTATTATTTACCATACAAGTTACAACCACAAATTTGAAACGGCTATAATTTTTAAAAAAATAAATTTTACACCATAATTTTAAGCATAAAAACAATTTCAATAAAAAAATTTGAAAATCGTATGTGATGCCGATTAATATTTTTAGGTTTCGGTTCTTGTACGGACAAATTTGTGTTTGGTGTTACTTTTATAGATCATAGAAATAATTTTCAAATTTTCCTAAAATTTCTGAGTACTACTGCAGGGACCCCACTGAATTATTTAAAATACGCACAAACCCGGCGACACTCGTCTGGTCGCCGGACTAGTGGACTACTTCTCACCTTTGCGTTGAATTTCTGGACCAGTGGGACGTCGTGCAGCTGTTTGTCGGACGACGACGTCATGGCGCACGAATATTGGTGTGGACTGTCTAAAATTGTAAAGATCGTTATTACTTATTTGCGCGGTCAGCGTACGGACGGCCACAACCGCGGTAGGACAGGAGGTGACTACCCTAACAGTTGGCGCGCACGACTGCAGTTCAACACTTGCACTGTTGTAGTGCAGCAATACAATCCGTATACTATATGGAGTAGATATTTTCTACGAGTGCAGCTGCAGCACTGCAAGCCAGAAGCAAACGGTGTGCAGCTGCTCGAAAGTCGGGAGTCGAGACGAGACGGGAGAAAATATGTGTCGTGCCTATTCGTGAGACACAGCACACGTGAGTACGTAGCCGATAAGACCATAAGTACCATATACACTGATATTATTTGATAAGTGATAAATGATAATAGTAAACGGCTGTGGGCCATGCGCGGCGGCGCCGATCGCGTCTGGCCGTGCATCGGTGGTCACTGGTCGGAGGGAAGCGTATGATCGCATATCCGATTTCGCAGTCCGCTCGCCCCCGTTGTACTCGCAAAGTCGCAACTCTGCGGTTTTGTCACACCGACCGGCCGAGTTCTGTCTACCAAGTGCCAACTGCACAGGTAACGCCATCATTAGTTTTCTATCTTTCAGTCAAATCGCGACGAGTATTCGACCAAAGTACTCAAGTACCCAACACAGGTGCGCAACGACGACGCTGGCGCCGTAGCGTTCACTTGTTGACTTGACCGTTTTCTGCGATAGTAAATAATAAATAACAATAATATTATGTTTTGGCGGACCCCGCTCACGATCATAAGAGGTGAGGACTACGACTGATAGACGGCGCGGGACACCCCACCTAGCGCGGTCACTGGTCCACGGCGAGGAGGCGTATACCGCATAGGTATTTGTGGGCACACTGAAACGCCGTGTACCTATTGGTCGGTATACGTTGTCTACCGGCGCCACTCCGTTTGTGACGTTTTTCACTCGAAGTCTCTTTCCCAAAATCCAAAGCGTGGCGACCCACTAATCTTGTCGTCTAACCTGTACTCGAATTGTCCCACCAGTTGTAGTTGTCAATTGTTATAGTTACTCTATTCGCGAAATCCTTCGCTTCCTCGTGTGTCTCGATCGCATCTCTCATTTTTCGTTTATTGCCGCGAAATCTCAACGAAATTTAACCGCGGTATCTGGCTTGGTAGAAGCGACGTCGATTTGTCGGTATTTGGTATCGGTGCAGATAGCACACGTCTGTATGGAATGTTTTCATAATTATTAACTATTACTGTATAATTTCGTAGTTTCGTTGTTTCGTACTACCGCCGAACCTCGTGGTTTTCGAGAGCTTTGTTTACAGTACGGTGTTTTTGTTTAATTTTTTATTCACTTTTGTGGGGGGTACTTACCTGAAGTACCTACGAGTGAAGAGCATCCGCCATAGTATCGATTATCATTTATCAATAATAAAAATATTCCCGCGCGTTCCTACCTTATCCTACTGTTCAAAACCTTATTTGTGTTTGCAGAAACCATCGCACGGTTTTCTTCAACCTTTTCTGTGTGATCATATTGTACTATAACAGGTGTCCCGACGAAAATGGTGCGACAGAACTCGAGGCTATTGGTTGTCTGCGGCCCGTCGGGTTCCGGGAAGTCGACGCTGCTGCGCAAGCTGTTCGACGAATATCCCGACAAGTTTGGTTTCTCGGTGTCGCACACCACCCGATCGCCGAGGCGTTTTGAGGTGGATGGCCAACACTACCATTTCACCACAAAGGAACAAATGCAAGCGGCCATCGATCGAGGAGAATTCCTCGAGCACGCAATCTTCTCCAATAACATGTATGGCACCAGGTAAGTTTGTCTTCTCCCTGCGTTTTTTTACCATATTATCCTAATTATCCGTGTTTTTTTATTTTGTGATGTTAGCCTTAAAGCGGTACAAAATGTTCAAAAGTCTGGCAAGATTTGTGTTCTTGATATTGACATGCAAGGAGTCATTCAAATCAAAAAAGTTGCTTCCCTGAAACCGGTCGGTGTGTTTGTTAAACCTCCCAGTATTGTTGAACTCGAAATACGATTGCGCAGACGGAATTCAGAGTCTGAGGATAACCTACGAGCTAGACTGAATGCCGCTCAACAGGAAATAAACTACGGTCAGTACATTTAAAACTTTGATAAATAACTGTTCATATTTAACATAACATAATATCTATCATACATATTTCTAGGAGAAACACCTGGCAACTTTGATTGTATTATAATAAATGAGTCCTTAGACAAAGCATACAATGTATTCAAAGAATTTGTTTTAAAGTCCTTTGAAAGTGTAGAAAATTAAGTATACAATTAAATAGGACCTAAAGTATTCAGTATTCGCAACTCAGTCAGTAGGTTTTAGTTATTATAATTGTAAAATGTTTTTGTTACTTTATAAAATATTGCTAAAAAAACATTCTAGAATAATGTTATACCTACTTAGTTTTTAAATGATATTGAGCTGTATAAAATAATTTAATTTAGTTTATGATTAGAAAACATGAATACATTATACATACATTCATACATAGTGTATTAGCTATCAACAAAATTTAAAACAATATTAATTAATAACTTCATATTTTTACTATTAATAATACTATATTTTATTTTGAACGTTTAACAAATCTGTCAATACTTAAATTTTAGCGATATAAATAGATAAATGTGTTTTTCGTTGCCTTCACTATTTTCTAAGAAGAATATGTCATAATACTTCTAATATTCTATTTATATTTTTATTTAATTTTTTATTCAAAGGAAATTTGACTGATATTCAATTCTGAGGAACTAAATTCTTAATGGAGGCCATATAAGGTCTGAAATCCATAATCATTCTTAAACAACTTATGGTCTCAATTTTGTACAATCAATAATTATTATTTACTGTCTAGTATCATATTCACATTTTATTTGTTCATATATAATGTACTAACAAAGTGAACCAGTTATTTCTTCACTTACATATCGTGATTTACACATTACACAACATCTGTTTTCTATCTAACGTATGTTATATGTTGTGCCAAATGTATTGTCTGATCTTAATAAGAGCACCGTTTCTGTTCACTTTTATCCCTTCCACCGGTCACCACCTATGCCTTTATGTAGGAGATGTGCACCGCACTGCCGGACGGAAACAGTTCGCATCAGTACACTCTTATTTGGACCAGAGTATAGTTTTTTTTTTTTGATAAAATCGAAATGAAATATAATATTGTTAACTTATATTGAAAAACTATAAAAAAAAGAACCATACCTTGTTACCTTAAAATTTAAAAATAAAACTACTTGTTCCAAATAGAAAGAAAAAAAAATCTACATTTAACTGTGTTGGTTGTTTCTGATTTAAGAATGAGACTGGTATAATTTAATATTTTTTATACAATGTGTGTTAATAATAAATATATTGATGTAAAGAATACCTTAGATCCAATTTATTTAATAGTAATGACATTTAAAATTATGGTTTCTTATTATGTGGTTTCCTAAATTAAAATGCTTGTCTAAAATTTATATTCTTATACATACTGTTGGCTTCATTTTTGTTAAATATATACATATTATATACATGTTAATGAATAAAATAGATACATAGTTGTTTACAACAGTATAGTGGTTATATTTTAAATTAGGAAAAAAATAGGTGGTAAATATGTTATTCTATTAAAAATACTATATTACTTCTTTTTTAGTTATAAATATTGTGTTGTTTTAAAAATATTTTTTTGGATAATATTATACAAAATAAAACTAAAATGTCAATAAAATAAATAATGTCATCTAGTTCCATTTAATTATACTATTTTAACTCGCATTATTGTTTTTAAACTATGACAAATAACCTAAATACTGTTACTCATAGCTTATACTCCAACAATCGTGAATACCTGTGTTTAATATTAAACATTTAGTATACTATAAAATATAGTGTTTTAAACCATGCTATTACATATTTAAGTTAGACTAATATTAATTATTATAGTCAACTTACTTATATTTAATTTATTTTTTTACCTCAATTATAATCTGTTCTAAGCTAATCTAAAATATATAATTTATTGTTTATTATTATTGAAAATACAATTTTTTGTTGTACATTGTAGTTGTTAAAAATGTATATATTTCCTCATGCTCATCATATTTTTTTATTTTAGACAATATAATAATTAGTAATTTTAATCAAATTGTTGAAAGTGGTAACCATTACGCCAGGTTTTACTATATAAATAAACTAATAGTTGCTCTGCTGTTAAGTTTATTTTGAGTATATCTAACATTGAAGTAATAGATGTTTTAAATTTGAATTTATTGATAAATCATTGCATACGAAAAATAATTTTGAGCAAATACAACTTGTTAGCTTCTATTTTTAAGGATATTTTATAATCTTTTGTGTATGACTATTTTTATGGACTAATTTTTATCAAAAACATGAATGCATCAACTTCTAGGAATTAATACTTGAGTATTCAAAACTTCTAAATGTTGAAGTGCAACTCTTGAATGATATGGAATATTCAGATTTTTTTGTATTTACAGAGTTATTCTATGTCTGTAACTATGTCTCATATATATACGTAAGAAAAATAAGAACTATGATTATCTTTGAATGCTATGATTTCAATAGTGATATTGCCTCATTTTCTATACTCAAGTGTTAAGTAATTGGATATCACTATATAAGCACACTATTCGTTTCGTTTTCTTGTGCCATATTGCAAATTTAGGTACAGGGGAACTGCAGAAATAACCTTGTGTTAGCTTTAGTATAAGAGTAAATATAGCTATTATTAAAGTTAATAAAACGTTTGTATGTATATGCTAGCTTTTATATAATTTTTAAGCAAGTTATGAGCAAGTAATTATTACATAAATGCTCAAAGCTCACTTTAATTTAATTTGTAAATAATATTTGCTGTAGAATTTACAAATATAAATTGATTATTCTTTACACTAGTTTCTAAAAAAAAATGTTAACTAAGAATTATAAGTACATCAAACTGTCTATTACTTTGAACTTATGATAACATTTAACTATGTGGTAATTGGCTACCAAGATTTACCAATAAATATCACCTGAGAGCATAATAGAAAAGTAATCGACCTTTACATTTAAGTTCTACAATTTTTAGATTCTGAGCCTAGCGATGAATGTATTGATTTTACAATGACGTGTTTTTTTTTTTGTGTGTCATCACGGTTTGGGGCAGTCCAACTGCTTTGATTTTCTTCCGCAATTTTTACGCAAAATAGGTTTTTGACAAAATAGATTTTGGTTTTTGGTGTAACTCTATAACAAATTATATATATCTATATAAATTATTTTATATTCATAAAATGTTCACTAGTTATTTATATTAGCATTTTGTATATACGATAAAATTTTCAAAATATTTTTATTTGTTTTGAACTATTTACGCACATATAACTATATAAGATTTCCAATTTTGTGGGTTTTTTTTTTATAGATGACAATATTATTTGCGTTAGAAGTTCTAATTTTTACAACATTGGGTATTCACTCGATTTCTCCTAACAAGCATACAACGATTTTCTTATTTTGTTGTCAAAAACTATTAACTGTAGGTACTTAAAATTATCATTAAATGTTTATTTAAACGTTTACTATACAATATGATACAACTTTCAAAATATTTCGGCTTGTTTCGAGTTGTTTACAGACATTTTCAATTTCAATTTTTTTATTTGTTGGTCAAAAGCTTGAAAAATTAATACAAGGCTCCTGATATGTTACAATAGTAGTTGAAAAATATTGAAAATACATAGGCATAACTATTTTTTATAAGCATTTAAAGTTCGATTTTTGAAAACATTAATCAAAATTTAAATTTAATTATTGAAGTTAAGAATTGATAAAATGTTCAACTTTTATAGCTAAGGATTGAAAATTTAAAACAAGTTTCCATGTAAGTAAAATATTCTGTAACCAAAAAATCTCAAAAATATAAACACGTTTTTTTTAATAATTATTTAATCATCAAATTTGGACGAAATTACATATTAAGTAGCCAAGAATAACAATTTTAGTATTTTGTTGTAATTTTATACTATTAATTCAACTTACCGTCTACCATAGTAATAATGAGAAATAACAATAGAAGTATAATATAAAATATTCACACTGACAAACCGTCTCAACTCAGAATCGTTTTTCGTATACAATGATATTATATAGTTGAATTAATACTGTACAGCAGAGCGACATCCACTTTCTCACCCTTTTTACTGTTTATAGTCTTATATTTACACTATTTAATAATTTATAAACCAACAAAGCAAATTAAGTTATTCGGCTTATATTTTTATACTTTATACATTTATCTGATTATTCGAAAAACAACTATTGGAACTTGGAATTAATTATTTCACATCAGTAAAGTTGTCCCGAGGGAAAATACTTATGTAGTTTGAATTATCATCGGTTTGCCGCGTCAGTTCTCTGATGCGATGTAATTGGGTGTTGGTAATGAATATTGGCAACACTGTGTTCACCATTATATGGTGTGACGCGGCGTTCTGCATCCCGTCCGTTCTCCCACTCTCAGGCACTCCTACTCAACCCGACTGTTGAGTAATATGGCCGGCCGCTGGGTGTGCCGTGGCACTTGAATAGTTGATTATTGACTGGCGACCGGCCTGACGCCACCGCAAACTATCTGGTTTGTGTTATTGTTACTTGACACATCCACGAGACTTCCGACTTTTATCCATTCGCATCGGTGCTCGAGAAATAACTACATCGATGTTGTTTCTGAATTCAAATTTGGTGAGTACCCAGCGACTTAATCATGGTTAATATTTTTCGTATTCTTTTCCACAGCCAATATCAACGACAAGCCAGTGACGCACGGAGAACAAGAGTCTCACATGATATTTCTGGATTTGGTGAGTTAAGAGTTTTACTTTGAGACGCCCTAACTGCCACTGCAGGTACTACTACGACTGTACGCCATAATATGCCCTTAATAGTTTATTGTTATATGTGATACTAACCTTCGGTAAGTAATCCGCATGCATCATTGATGCTAGGGGTTTTGGCACTTCCTAATACACAGTTTGATCTTGTAACTCTACCCTCTTTATTATTAAAACTTTTTTATGGTGTTAAAAACATGGTGGTTGTATACTACTATACTTCTACCCAAGATTATTGTGTACCTAATCAAAATGTTTCCGTGCATCCCCCACTCAACGACAAAGGTTTGTTAATGCTTAATACGTTTGACAAAACTCAACGGAATAATTTATATTTATAACCTATGCTGTAACGGCACAAAGTGGGGAGGAAGTTGTGCCTTGGACCGGACACAGCCATCTGTCTACATGGGCGAAAAGGCAATGTTCTTTTGTGGGTCAGAGTAGTTTGTCACTACTACTACTACTACTATTATTATTATTATTATTATTATTATTATTATTATTATTATTACATTGTACATTACAATATATTATAATATGTTGTACTTTTCTGTTATTTTAAAAGTAAGTTAAAGGAGCACACAACACAAAAAAAAAAATATTTAAATTATCGTAGCTATGGTTATATGAAATTATTTGGTGAAAATCTGATGTAAAAAAAGTTATTACTTTAAGAGATATTAAGAAATGTAAAATAGCCGCTTGACGTCATTGGGCCCTACTCATCGTAATTGCTCATCTTATACGTGTAAAAGTTCCTCGCTTCTCATAACGATTTACCCTCCTAAACATTTTATTTTTAAAATTTAATTTATGTATATATGTGTGGTTTTATGTGTTTAAGACCACGCAAAAATCAGAATTTCTATATGACGTTTAGTTTTTTAAATATTTAAAATTTTAAAAGAGACAATTTAAGATAGCGGCGGTCGGCGGACCCGTTCGAACCCCGCGCGTCGCTCGTCATTACGTGCCGTTTAACCAAAATGTCTTTTAAGATTTTAAATATTTAAAAACTAAACATCGTATAGAAATTCTGATTCTTGCGTCGTCTTAAACACATAAAACCACACATTTATATGTAAATTAAATTTTAAAAATAAAATGTTTAGGAGGGTAAATCGTTATGAGAAGCGAGGAACTTTTACACGTATAAGATGAGCAATTACGATGAGTAGGGCCCAATAACGTCACGCCTCTTTTTTCAATTGCTCATAACTTATTGAATAATGTGAGTAGAAACATAAAACCTATACCAATATCCTTAGAATTGAACATTTTTTCAAATAAAAAAAACTGATTTTTTTTGTTGTGTGCTCCCTTAAGACTTACACTAATTCTATTCCTTAAGACTTCTCTGAGAATACAAGCTAAGCTTCAGTCCTCGATCAGCGAGTAGTTTTATCCAAACAATCTAATAATAACACATGCACCATATTGGAAAGCGCTGTCCTGATGATAATTAAGTAGGTAATGTGCTCAGCATGCAGTCCAGTCTTGTGAAATAGTATAATCAAATTAAGATGTCAGCACACTATTTGCTTTCTCTTTCTGGCCCCCACGCAACATGGACAAAATGGATGTAATCAGAATCATTTTTTCTGTTTTTAAGTAATCTTAAGTAAAATCACCCTTTACAATAGAGTCCAACAAAAAAATTATTACACAGAAAAAAATCCGGTTTGATTTATTGTTTCATAAAAAATATTAAAACTTATTTAATTAATTCATAATTATTAATAAATATGATTGGTATGATCTAATATAATTTAAAACTATAAATAATTAAAATTTAACACAAATATTTATTTAATTTTATTTTCAATTATATTTATGAAACAATAAATCAAACCGTACTATTTTTCCGTATAATAATTTTCTTGTCTGACTTTTTTTCCTACCCCCGCAAAAAAAGATAAAGTGTAATATTTTTGAGGGAATGACATTTCGATTTTTCTTAATATTGTCTCAAAACAATTTAAACATCGTTTAAATTTACAAAAATTTTTTGTTTATTTTGAATGTCATATCCTATTCATCCTCTTAATAGTAATTATCATTTGTGTTGTCAACATTTGCCTGAAATCATTCACTCCTACATAGTCTATATCACAGCTAGAGTTTACCATTCCATGTGTTTGTAGTGGCAGTAACTTTTGAAAGTCTACAATAATTTACTTCCTCTTCGACAGTCGAGGTGTCCAACTTTGATGCACTTCACCTTCTTCTGGATTGTTGCTCTACCAACATCAACAACTTACCTTAATTTAATAAATTACCAATAAAAAAAGGTAATTCATAATTAATGATAAAAATGTTTAATTAAAATATACCTACTTTGTTACTAAATATTTTTAATAACTTACTTTTGTTAACATAAAATATTTTAAACATCAGAAATTAGATGAAACACCAATCTCTGAATAAATGGAAATTCTGAATGTTATTGTAGACATTCTATGATTTTAAATGTTACAAAACATTCAGAATTTTCTCATGTACAGAGGTATTACACAAAATGTCATCAAACAAATCAATACTATGTCTACTATAGGAAATTTGTTAAAAAGCAAAGTGTGTCTTTTATATTCCTTGCTTTTTAACAAGTTTCACTACAATGGATGTATTTACCAAGGCAACTAACATTTGATGAGAAGAAAGTTATATCTATGGGTATTGGGGAGTTTTGAACGTTGTTGTACGATATTTATACAATACAAAACATTCAAAACTTCCTACCATCCTTAGGTACATACTACAATCAAAGAAGAATTTATTTGTGTTAACCATTCTATGTGTATTGGGGAGTTATGAATGTTTTTACAACTTAAAACCATTCGAAACAATCAAGTTCCTACCCTCCTTAGGTACTTTCCACAAACCATAAATTAATAATCTAACTAGAATCTTTTGTTATACCGACTCGCAAATTTTTTAAATTTTTAGTTATGAGTGTCATCCAAATAAAAATTATTTTGTTTACTTTTAAATTAAAAAAACTGATTTTATTACATCTTGATGGACCTGCTTGTAATTCTTAACAAAACATTATAACTAAAAGAAAGTTCTAAATATCAATTTAGATATTATGTAAAATGTGTTAATGTAAGATTTAAATACTATGAATGGATTGGGATATGGAGAAATAAACATAAAATTGCTATACTATTAGTTTAAATTGTTAAATATTAAGTAATATATGATTTAATTGTATTATAGCGCCACTAACTCGGTCTAAATCCTTCCTAAAATATGTCACTCATAGATACTACAAATTAAGATTTAATTGTTATGCTTTTTATACTAATTTTTTTTTTAATTTCACAGGTCATTCAAACAACTAATGATTTTACATTTTAAATTAAAGAACTAATATTATTGTATTGTATAAGCAATTATGTTTAGTGACACCTTATAATTCTTAAATCTGACTTTAAAATAGTGCAATGTGCAATAAAAAAAATTAATCTACCCTTATATATTTTGCTTGTGACATATTTCTTGTTAAAATATGTATTTACTATTGAACTACTTTTTATGATGAGAGAATCCAATCTATTGATATTGGAAAATTTTGAATGTCTTGTACAACTTTTAAACAATACCACACAATCAAAATTTCCAACTATCTATAGAGGTACATACTACAAATCAAGGATTCATTTTTATACTTATATTTTTTTTACATATTTTCAGTGTCATTCAAACAATACTTAATGGTTTTACATTTTAAAATAAAAATCTTATAACTTAAGTTCTTGCATTGTATTAGAAATTATGGTAAGTGTTAGCTTCTGATTTTTAAACCAAACTATAAAAAAGTGCAATATTGAAATTTTAATACTATATGAAATTCAAAATGTATTGAGTACAACTTACTTTTATATGGAGAAATTAATTTTTTTATTCTTTAATTCTTATACGTCACTAAATAAAATTTAAACTGTTCACAGCTAGCATCAATATTAAATGTAAAATCATTTTTAGTTTAGAAGACCCTGTGTCTTTCTAAACTAAAAATGATTTTACATTTAATATTCATAATAAGAAAAACAATATGCTCAAATTCATTCATATCTTAGTGTACACTTTTATTTTTTACAGTATAGTAGTCAAATATGATAATTGATAAACTGGTTAATTAATATTTTACATTGTATTATTTATGAACTTGATTTCTTACTTTTGTTAAGATTTAGATGAATGGCCATAATATCCAACACCAATCTCTGAATAAATGGAAATTCTGAATGTTATTGTAGACATTCTATGATTATAAATGTTTCAAAACATTCAGAATTTTCTCGTACACAGAGGTATTAAACAAATCAATACTATGTCTATTATAGGAAATTTGTTAAAAAGCAAAGTGTGTCTTTAATATTCCTTGCTTTTTAACAAGTTTCGCTATTATGGATGTATTTACTGTGGCAACTAACATTTGATAAGAAGAAAATCAAATCTATGGGTATAGGGGAGTTTTGAACGTTGTTGTACGATATTTATACAATACAAAACATTCAAAACTTCCTACTCTCCTTAGGTACTTCCCACAAATCATAAATTATTAATCTATCAAGAATCTATTGTTATACCTACTCATAATTTTTTTTACGAGTGTTATTCAAACAATAATTATTTCGTGTACTTTTCAATTTAAGAAACCGATGTTATTATATTGTGATGGCCCTACTTGAAATTATTTATGTAACATAACTTTAAGAGAGTTCAAAGTTCTGATTTAGATATTAGGTGGTTATGAATATTGAATTGTGTTGATGTAAGATTTAAATACTACGAATGGATTCAAATATCGAGAAACCACCGTAGGTTAAAAAAAACATTGAATTTTTATGATAACTAATATAAAATTGTTTGGTGTGATCTACGTATAATGTGTTGTCGTTACATAGAAATTTTGTATTTTAAACTAAAAAAAAACTCCTTTAATATTGATCATCATTAATTAATACAAAATCTCTGTTGGATTTTATATTTAACTAGCTGATTACGCGGACTTCGTGGTACGTAAAAATTGACGTCTCTTATACCGGATTGCATGAAAAATAAAGTAATTCAGTGGGCCACTAAGTCATGTATAATGATTGTTCAACTTCTTTTGAGTGTATGTGCAGCTTAGTCACTTAGGTGAAATTTTAATAAGTAGTAGTTTAATACGAAATGAAATAAAATTGAAATAAATCGACGGTCGCGCGCATCAGTATCGCAATACACTGCTCTCGGACCGGTAGTGTCGCCGGTCGCCACGATAAAGTTCAGTCGCGCGTTGAAAACCAGATAATCAGAATTACATATTAACAGTCGGACGGCGACAGGTCGTGTCTAGGAAACCGTACCTTAACCCATTACTTTTAGGATAGTTAGGGTTTGGTTTATGATAGTAAAACCCCAGGCAGAAGCAATTTTTTTAAATTCGAGACTACCACAAGGATTATTATCAGCTATAATAACTTCAGGTACCTTTTTCCAAACCTAAAATTTTTTTTTAATTTTTGAATGACTACAGTACTAGTTTTTTGTTCAAGTTTAAGAATCTCAAACCACCTTGAGTAATGGTCCATTACAATTAGATAGTTTCTTCTCCCTATTTCAGCAATACCTATAGGTACTAATTTTCAAAAATGGAAAATCTGGTATGCTATGGCTTAGCAATGGGATTTTTACTTTGCTTCTACTGAATTTTACACATACTGTACATGCTGTAATATAATTGAGTATGGTCGAATTGCACTTATTTTAGACGAACTGCACTTGGGTTTAAAAAAGGTAATGGTCGAACTGCACTTGCGCTCAAAAAAAGTATTCCAACAAAAATATCATATTAAACGTTTATAAAACACTAATTTCCCTTTCTAACTACAGGCTTCGGACTGATAATGATTTCAATCATTAGTAGTTAATATAATATTATATACCGTGTGTCTCAAAAAACAGGGGCCACTTTACTACTCATTACCATGTAAATATTTTTCAATTCTGTTTGCGGGACATTAAACTAGACTAATGGATCGTAAGTTTCTATGACTTACAATGTTTTTAACTCATGTATCTTGCGCATGCGCAATATAACTTACATTTTTTTAAATGGCAACTAGCAATTTGAATATCATATTCGGATTTAGGGCGTAAGTTGATACATCAAAATGGCTTGAAAAAATCGATGAACCCGAATATGATATTCAAATTGCTAGTTGCCATTTAAAAAAATGTAAGTTTTATTGCGCATGCGCAAGATACATAAGTTAAAAACATTGTAAGTCATAGAAATTTACGATCCATTAGTCAAGTTTAATGTCCCGCATCAGAATTGAAAAATATTTACATGGTAATGAGTGGTACAGTGGCCCCTGTTTTTTGGGACACACGGGTATACATATATCAAATCACAAAATATTATTATTGTCATTATTATAACTTTTTATTTTTTTTAACTAATTTTGATAATTTTTGTAGTAATAATTAAGGTATGCATAATTTTTTTATTCTTATTATTAATCGACAAATATTATTATAATAGTAAACGTGAACGTCCATAGTGACCTTAAATTTAACTCCTTATTTTGAGCGAGTGCAGTTCGCCCACTACCTGCTTTTTATCCGAGTGCAATTCGACCATTTCTTTTTAGGTAATAAATGCAATTCGACTATCCCGATTTAATTTTGTATATTAGAACTCGTACCCAGCCAATAAAACACAGTTTTTGCTTTCTCAATAGTCTTAACGACACCTAGATGAGTTTCATGAAGTTTTTTGACTATGTATTGTTTTAATAATTTAGGAATCACTAACTGCATATCATAACAGATCAAATTGTTCTCAATTAAGAGTTCATTTTTTATCTTGCTTAAGTGTTTTAATTCACCCTCAACGTTTTTTATATTTGCAGGCCACCCCGTTTTTATGAACTGTTTAATTTAATTTAAATCTTGATCACTCTCTGTCGCCTGTATGAATTCCTATTCTTTTTCATTAGTAAACTGTCAATTTCATTGACTATGTGTACTGTACTACTGTGTCCTCTAAATCTACATCTACAATACTTTGTGTCACTACATAATTTCTACTAAGATAATCAGCCACATCCATCTGCTCACCTGGTAAATAATTTACTGATATACTCCATTCTAAGAACACTACTGGGCGGTGACCAAAATTCGTCCGATCTCGCGCATTCCCACCACTAAACATTCCCGAACGCTGGCCGCCGCCACCATCGTGAGTGGGGGAATTTACGGCGGCGTCTAGATGGTATAGTGGGAGAAATTTGGGTACGAAACCGCGGAGCTCGGTCATTTGGAGACGCTAACGAGTAGCGTTCTTTAGATTACCTATTGTACTATTAAAATTACTTAAGGTTGGAAGTTCACTTAAGATCTCTTTTAATTTACCAAAAGAACTTTGGCAATGAGTGTCCCAAGACCAAGTTATATTTGGACATGACTTAGGGATTGCTTCTTTATTTAATTTAATATTTATTTTATCTGGGAAATTACCTAATCCTTCAAACACATCTATGTTTCTCTGTATGAACTCCTGTTTTCTTTATCTTCTAATTTTACTAAATTTATTTCTGATGGGATGTTAAATTTAAACGTAATACAATCATTATAACTGATATTATAGGTAATCCTATATAATCAATAATCTCAAACTCTGTCTCATACTTGGTGTTTTGATTTTGAACCAATAATTTGACCTTACCCACAGAATTTATTTAAAATCTTCCAAATGCTGTTATTACTATTTTACTTTTTTCAGCTGTTTTATTAAGTTTTTTGAAAAAAACTTATTGGCAATACATTTATTTGTGCACCCGTATCTAGTTTCACTTCAAACTCAATATTCTCAATTATTAATTTAATAGTCCAACATCTATCACTTTTACTCACCTCATTTATTTCTACATTATTTAATGACAGATTACTTGCTTCTGTTACCATGGTGTTAACAGAATGTTTTTCTTTATTCCTACATTTAATTTCAAAATGATTTAGTAGCCCACAACCCTTATACTCTTGTCCAAACGCTGGACACTCGTTTAAATTATGATTACGTCCATATCTATTACAATTAATAATTAGTTTTATTACATGTATTATTACCTTTCTGTTTGCTGTGATCGTCTTCTTTGTTCTTCCAATCTGTATTTGTATTCTTTTTCTTGCTTAACTTGTGTTGTGTGTTTTGTCAATGATCTCCGCGATGTGAAGCCTATTCGACGGCGTTGATTTCATTTGACGTTTCTTCTTGAACTATACGACGGTTTATTTCTGCTTGCTACACCAGTTGACAGTATTTGATTACATTGTCCAGAGTCGGATCTTCCCTCAGCAACCTAGTTTGTAATTCTTTGTCGGTGATCCCCAATACTATTTGTGTTTTTAATAATAAATTTCTCTTCGCACTGGCCAAAGTCGCATATTTTAGCCAGCTTTCGTAGATCTGCATAGAACTGATGACATTTTTCACCCTCTTGTTGCTTTTTTGTGAAAAATTGAAAATTTTCCATAATATCATTTCGACAAGGAATGCAATATTCTTCTAATGCTTCGAGTATTTCATCAACTCTTTGATGCTCAACAGGGAGTGTTTTTAACAATTTCATGTGACTTCTTCGTTGTTTCCGTAGCCAAAAAATAAATTTGTATTTCATGCTAGAAACGTTTGAAATTTTCGCTGATATTTCCGGTCAACACCAGAATTTCAGGTTTGTTAAGCTCCATTATTATTTCTCAAGTATATTACGTATGTGTATTCATAACACCAAATATACATGTGCTCCTTTTATACCTTATCCAGTTGAATCTTGACTTGGACCGATAGGTTCTTAAAGCGACTACGCCATGTTATTATTCATATTGTATATAATTATTATTTAATACTCTGAGTAATTAATAGTTATTATTTTATTTATTTAACAAAAGTTTGAGATACAAATTATGTCATACACAGATAAAGATAATAAACTAGGTTATGTTAGGTTAGCTAACCCTAGGTCACGGACTAAGATAGTATGGACTGGAAACGATAATCATATCACCGGTCTGCTTATGGTTATGGTGAGGCGTATATCGGGGGGAAAAAGTACGAGCATGGCTCGCGCTCTATCTATGTTCATATTAATGAACCATTTATTATTACATTATTACTGGACCTTGGGTCTAAAAGGGCCAATTTCTCTATTTAACACTTTTGGATAATAAACAATTACGTTTTTTTTTTACTTCAAAAATGCATATAAATTTGAATTTTTATTGTATGCATTTTTCCTTTTGCAATCATCATAATATAATTATATACTACCTAATGGTATACATTTGGTTTTTTAATGTTCTTATTTAAGTATTTTTTATTGACATTGGCCCTATGAAAATCAGTATTTATAAAAAATTATGCGACATTGGCCCTAAAACCACATCATCAATGTTTATAAAAAATATTTTTTATATCTAGCCTTACACTTCTTAGGTTTAGTAACAATTAATCAAAACAATTGATATTTATTTAATATTTATATATTAACATAATTTATTTTAAAATAAATAATATAATAAATTAACACTCACTAAAATATTATTATTATTATTATTATTCAGCCTTGAATATTTGTTACAGTATCACAAACTTAAAACTCAACTATAAAAAAAAAAAACCTTATAACAAAATTAAAAACAAACTATAAAATAATATTCAAAATAACAACTTAATTTTTGTTTTTAATACAAAAAAATACTTTTTATATCTAACCTTAATCTTTTTAGGTTCAATAACAATTAATCAAAACAATTGAGTTTCATTTTTATATAAATTTAATTTTAATATTATATATGCATAATTTGTTTAAAGATAAAATATAACAAATTAATACTCACTAAAATAATATTATTATATTAATAGGATAAAAATAACTGTCTAATATATCAGTTTCTAAGATATTATTATTATTCAGCCTTGAATATTTGTTTCAATATCACAAACGTGAAACTTAAATATTAAAACAAACCATATAAAAAAATTAAAAACAAACTATAAAATAATATTCAAAATAACAACTTAATCACTTTCTTCTTCACTTGATCTACAAGTTGTGGAGTTGTTTATTAATGAATAGTAAAATGGACGGCTTGATTCACTGATAAAAGGTAATAAAGACTGTAAGTCTTTTAACTTTTTTGCTTCAAGTGGTAGAAGGTTAGTGTGTAGAGCATGTAGTTCACCTAATTCACAAGAACGTCTGGTTTTTTTTGTTAAGTCCAATATTTTAAATGTATGGTTTTCATCACAGGAGAAGGAATGTTTATATAAAATATTTCCAAAATTATTAGTCATGTACTTCATCCACCTAATCTTATTCCACCCCACAGCTTCACCATCAATATTAATTTTTTTATGTATAAATACTTTACCAATTAACTCTTTGAAGTTTAAAAAGTTGTATTGCTCCATTTGTATTACATTTATTGGAGGCTTTCTTGGAACTGAACTTATGAGTATAGCCCAGTCTCTTGGCAATTCAATATCTATCATTGTACGTTTTTTTTGTTTTTCAATGGCTGCATGAATTGTATCTGCTTCCATGTGTGTATGACCAGGTATTAAAAATTTATGATGGATAATCAGATCTCTTCCTTTTTCTTTCAAACAACCAACCAAGTGCAAAAACATTACAGCCATATAAATATTTCTGTTCTGACCTGGGCAGCAATCACTGTAAAAGATGATCTCTTTAATACTATCACATTTATCAAGTTTATCATTAACATATTTATAAATACAAGATGCTACTTCTTGACCACCACGATTTGCTTTAGTTTCATCCCATAGATAACAATATGAATAGTTTTTATCACCATATGTCTCATATATAGTTAAATTGAAAGTCCATAATTGTCGCTTGTAGAAAGAAAGACCACTAGATAAGAATGGTGTAGCTAAACATTTTTGTAAATCAAATGACACAGTTAATATTTCATTGTTAACAGTACTTAGAGCTTTATCTTTTTTTTTCTCCTCATAAGCCATTTCAGCCATTTGTAAATGTACATTTTTTTCTTCAATTGTATCTTGTATTTCTTCATTCACAGTGGAGCATTTCAAAATAGTTTCAAACTTATCGCATAACTGACAAGTATCAATATTTGGTTTTTTGAAAGCTAAATTGAATTCTTCAACAAAAATTTTCCTGTACATAAATTCACTAAGAATATTAAAGTGGTTTTCTGTGCAATGGCTTTTATAAAGATCATACATTCTACTTATAGAAAGATCTGGATTCAAAAAATACTTTTTAGTTTTGTTTCTAGAGTAATGACTTTCTTTGAATGGAAACATTTTAATATGATCTCTTATATTATTTTTATCTTGGTCAGATGTTTTTGGATGATTTGAATGATGTCCTCTACCATCTGTCAAACATATACCTGCACCTGTTATCTTTTTTTTGCCATAGTAACTCTAATTTTTTTCAAGCTTATATTCAATGTGTTCATAAACATAACCTGACATACTTCAATTTGTATATTATTAATTCCTGTGAGAAAGTATTTTCTTGAAAATTGTCTTCTACTGGGTGTGGAGTTTTGTTTTATACGTTCAGTTTTTTTAGGGTACTCTTCTATATTATTTGATATGAACTGGCTTTGTCCTTCTGATTCCAACTTATAAAAATTATCAAAAATAACAAACATTTGATCTGTGTCAATTTTTTCAAAGCATTTACGTTTACATGAACAAGGGGGCTTCAATGTTTTTGCTGGAACTAATTTACCTTTTGTAGTTATATAACTTTTGCCTTGCATCTTTGACGTTTTCCTTACATTTTTAGTCCAACCTTCTGGATTTCTTTTACGTTTTCTTGTCAGCAATTCATCAGCCAATTTTTTCCTACCACCACCTCTTGAATTTATGAAAAATCCTTGAGGATTAATTGGTTGTTGAATAGTTGTACCAAGTTCACCAATAAATTCTATATCTTCAACAATACTTATATCTCTAGACACACTAGGGAAGTCCAGCACTAAATTTCAAAATACCAAAATATTAGAGTGAGTAATTTAATAATGAAAAAAAAAATCTAGTTATTTTATTTTCAATACTTTAAATACTATTTAGTATTATTCCAATAATATTTTATAGTATTGAGTTTTTAGTTTATTTGTATATAATAATAGGTGCCTAGTAATAATAGTATAATATGAAATTATTCTATTATAAAATATTATTATTTCTGTAAAGCAAACATTATAAAAGTATATACTATTAATTTACCTTCAATATCAAAACTCTCATAATTATCATTGTTGTTTTCAGGATTTAGTGTATTTATCAAGTTTTCGGGATTAATCTCAATAAAACCTAGGATATTTCAAAAAATATATATTATATACATTACTTTTAAGTATAGAAATTATGGTATAATTTTAGTGTGTTACCTACCATTATTATTTAGAATATCGTCATCACTACTTTCTTCAGAATGAATATTTTTGGTTGGTGGAATATAAAATTCATCACTAGAATAATCATAATTTACACTATCAGATTCACTTTCGGATTCGACTGTATTTTCTAGATTTAAATATGATAGTATTATCAAATACTATAGATTAGAATACGGGAAGCTCGTAGATTTTCTAGGGGACACTGTAGCGCTCCATATTATAAGAGGTTGCCTATATAGGCCCCTTAATTTTTCTTTTCTAGACACTGATAACAAATACTATAGATAGTGAACTTAAGTTAATTCAATTTGTTTTTCTTTGGTTCAACAAAAGTTCAACTACTTATTACTTAAGTTTTTTTCTAATTTTTAAATTAAGTCCATTAGCCTATAGATACTTAATAGTATAGTGTTATTAGTGTTAGAAGTAGGTAATATAACTACAGAAGTAGGTAGACTTAATGATGGAATCGCACCTTTATACAATAACCTGCATAATTAAATAATTCATAATTATTGATTTGAATCTTGTTAATAATTGTCTAACAAGGGCATAAAATACAATTATCTTAAAATAACTAGGTATAATATACAGACATTCTATTTCCAACATCGTTCCAAATTGAATAGTCCTCATTTGTAAAATGTGTTGAACATATCACCTTATATTTTACTGAGTCCACCCCCTTTTCTTCGAAACTTTTAATAATTGTATTATTCTGGGTTAGTTTCACCCATTGACTACATCTATAATTATAATTTTATAGAAATTAGGATTGTAATTTAATTACAATTTAAGAATAAGTTAAAATCTTTAAAAATTACATGTTTTTATCACTTGGAAATCTATGAAATGAAATTCCAAGATTTTCTTTTCCTGTATTATTGCAAGAAAGCACAGCACAGAGTTTTTTACCCATGGTAAACAAATATTTTTAATATGTAAATTACAAAAAAGAACAATTTAAAAATACACAACAACTGTTGTCTGTTACATCAATAATTATTAGAGTATTATCGAAATACTGATATCATTGATATCATATTTTGTTGTTTAATAATAAGTAATTATTGTTCTGGTATTTAAGTATTTTGCATATAATAACATAATATGTATTTATAATATAATAGTAATCTATATTCTAATGTCTAATTTATATTATTGTTTTATGGCGCCAAATTATTTGTATTAGTTATCGAGTACATTTAAGTGATAAGGTAAAAGGGGTTGAATAGGCAATCACATACATTTTGGAGCGCTATGACGCCAGGCGGTTTCTACAGAGCTTCCCGTATTCTAATCTATAGTATTTGGTATTATGTATAATATGTATAATATTAAATAAAATAATATTTTTAAATATGACCAATCAACTATAATAGTACCTTTAACTGTTTTGTTGTTGCACATTGACAACAGCAGCTTCCATCTCTTACTCATTGTAATGATTTAAAAATAAATAACTGTTTTAAAAAATATTGAACTATGAGTACTACACATTTGATATTAACAAAAAATTGTTCGACGATGTAATGTTTACTTGTTATTAAATATAATTTTAATATTTTTTTCGTTTAATATAGAATAGAATATTGATAACACTATCAATAAACAACGTCAACATGGCCAATGATAAGACAATATTTTTATTTAATTTTATCATATAAGGGCAAAAGTACACATAAGCCTTATAGTTTTATGAATTAGATAATGACTATAAAGACTTAAATCAGATAGGTCACTATAGAAATAGAAATAATGTTTTTGTTTGTAACATTGGCCAATCTGTTTCTTGTAATTTTAGTGATCAAGATACGCCCTTCTAGCACAAGAAAATATACATAAAATTGTATATGTTAAGCCATTTATCTCATTTTCACCAAAAAGTGAGATTGGCCCTTTTAGACCCAAGGTCCATATGTAATTTACATATTATGAATATTTTTATGAAATACTTTTTCAGTTTTTTTTTTGTTCCTCCAATATCTCCATCCTGTAATTGAATAATCCTATTCAATTTTCGTCCTGATCATTTTCTCCACTGATTTTGACCGCGCTTCCAAAAGATTGAATTTATTGAATATAGGTGGCGAGCGAAGCTAGGTGGTACTATTTCTCTCCCCGTTTCGTCTCTCCCAAACCTTAACAGGCCCGGCTCCCCGTCACCCGCCCACCCGTTCATTATCAGTCCATACTATCTTAATCCGTGCCCTAGGTGGGCGGGGTACAGTTATCCCAATCGTGATAAGGAATATGTTTTGTTACCAACGTCAAATATTGAAAAAAATTCTGAATGGGAATTTAATTGGGCTCATGGTGATATACTGTATGGAACGTAGTCCGTTCTATATATTATTATTATATCCATTGTAAGTTTATAAATAGCGAATAGGTACTTTTAAATATTATTACATAAATAATATTTATAATTAGAATAACATTAGCACTGTATGGGAAATTGGGAAGGGGTCAGTATAGTGGGGTATATCAATATGTCATTATAAATGTGTCATAAATCATTATACTTATAAGATGTGCTATAGAAATAGAATCCAAAAATAAGAACATTACGCTTTACTTTCAAATAAATTAGCTCAAATATCAAATTTTTTATACCTAATATATAATAATATAAATATAAATATATTATATAATATACCTAATTATAATTAATTAATAATATAATATAATTATATTGTCCACTAGAGTGCGCTGTTATTCAAGAGCGGTCTCTATTCTAGTAAAAAGAATACTTCGGGATTTTTATTTTCAAGGTTGGTACCATGATATGACATAGTTCTTATCATAATTGGGATAAGTGTATCTTGCCGGCCCTAGGTGATACCCCAGTTCTCCCGAAGTGATGAGAAAAAAAATTAATTTTTTGATTTTATGAATTTCAATACTGCCAACCTTAAAAAGTAAAAGTCCCAATAATTTTCTTTCAACTGTTACTAATTAGTTACTATTAGTTAAACTGTATTTTTGTACAATTGAATTAACATGTTAATCAATATTAATGTTCAGTGAATCGTGTTCACAAAATTCATAATAGTTGTATGGAAGATGACTGTTCTATAATAGTAATATTATAAAATTAAAAAACAAAATTCTTTTCTAATTTTAGTTTAAAAGTGAAAAATATGAACATAGGCACTAATGTACCTGAGGACCTGAGGTGCTGAATGATATACTCAGATATAGAAATGGGAAGAGGAATTTTATTACATTAGAACACTATTAATATTTCACAATTTTAAAAAACAAATATTCAATAAGGTTAAATCCTATAAAGCCCTATCTGAGGGCCGTCTTTCTAAGCTCATTTCTTTTATCTATTGCTTCTTTGCATAATTGATTAAAACCAGCTCTTCTGCCTCATCCTTTTTTCAATACCCAAAGCTTCACTTGCACTAATGATCACGGCCTCTTTAAATTGACTCCAACTGGAGTTGACAGTTTGTACTTCACTTTCTCTGCCTGGCTGGTTACCTCGTATGTTGGCATGCACTTTTTCAACAAATCTCTCCAGAGCTTCGGGGTCGGTTAATCTCTGTAAGTTGTATTTTTCTCTAGGTATCCTTTTTACCATATTCCATTTTGTAGACATCCTGAGATTGAATTGTACAAATAGTAGGTAATGGTCCGAGTCGGCATCCGCTCCTCTGTAATTTCTCACCTTTTTGATACTGCTAGTGTACCTTTTGCTTATCATTATATGATCGATCTGATTATGTACTCGGCCATTCGGCGATATCCATGTGGATTTATATATATCCTTTCTCGGGAAGAACGCACTAGGTACTTATTGTGAACTCTTTAGACGTAGCAAAGTGTATTAGCCTGGTCTCATTATCATTGCTTATCTCATGTACTATGTACACTGTCCGGCCCAGTTGTGAGCCTGTACATGATGGTCTCTCTGTCCACTTTAGCATTCAGTGAACGTATATGGAGGTTGAAATGAATGGATCGGTAAAAGTCACGGATATGGTCCAATTTGACGGCGAACATAACCATCATTACGATGTCCAGTTCTCCTCAAGAATGCCATAATGTCATGATCTCTATTGAGTTGTTGAATGTTTTCTCTGATGATTCTAGTGGTGTTGTCTTTCCTCCCTTGATCGAATATCTCTGATCTGTAATATTAAATAAATTACCTATTTAATTTTTTAACAATGAAATTCCATTGATACACTGAGATACTAACTTGTAGGTTTCTTTGCCTTTGTCCAAATTCAACGAAAAATTGATTTTCTATTATAACCAACCTCTCTGTCAATAATAAAGATAAGCAATAAACATGTGACAATAAATTTCAAACTATAGTAAAACATTTCATTGAAACAAAGCAACATTAGCCATTAAAGATATTAAGCAGAATATTAATGTCATAATTGAAGCATACAATAATTACTGCAATCACACTGATAGTAATACAATGCATACAATAAATTAACAAAGATTAGTTTCATGCAATACTACTAAATTAATATTAACAACAGCTTCATTGACAGCATATTACATAGTACGCACTACTCACTAAATATAACAAATTTCATTATGCAAATTTAAATACTTTGTACTAGACAATCAATGCCAGTTTAACATGATATATTAATATTTAGGTACTAACTTAATAAAAGCTATTTCAGTTTATAACACAAATAAATTAATAACAAAAATAAAGATGCAATATCCAGGCTTTACACTAACCATAAGTCTAATAAATAGCAATTAAATGATATAATGTAAACCATAATAAAAATAAAGAAAAAAGTGAGCAAGCAGAAAGCCTGAATATTAATGTCGCCGATTTAGTTTTGTTCTATTATTCAGAACAAGCAAAACTAAATAAAAAATAAATAGGTAGTAATAAACATATTTTGATTTAACACATTACCTAACATAGTATTATTGGCATTCTATAAAAATCCTGGGAATTATAAAGATTGCCTAGGCGGCTAGGCATAATATAAAATAACATTCAAATTTAATAGATTGCCAAATAGTTCAAGGAATTCTATACAATACCTATGTTCAACACTTTGCCAGTAACATATACATAGACTAAAATTTAATTTTTAAATTAATAATTGGATAACTCAATTAAATGTCTATCGATTTTGGTTTTCTGTGTAACTCTACAAAATGTACTGTAGTCCGTAGATATATGAAATTTTCACTTAATGTTTATATTAGTATTTTCTATACAACAGAAATTATTTGACTGTAGATTATGTAGTGCTGTTTATAGCAAGGCATACGAAAATTTTCGATTATTAAGTTTTTTTTTATAACTAAGATTTGAAAATTGAATACAAGATTTCTTATAAGTTTTTCTATTTTTATAAAAAAAAAAATATAGGTACTAAAATTATTATTTGTGGGTTCTTAAAACGTCTAAGTATATTTGTATATACAAATATGATAATATTCAATATTATGCACAGAATATTAATTCAACTAAATATAGGTAACGTATTAAAAATAACAATATAAAATATCCTAGTCTGACAAGTCATCTCCGCACTGAATTGTTTTTCGTATACAATTATATTACCTTCTTATAGATACAGTATCTAACTATCTAAGATACCTACAACATCATTGAGTTAAAATTTAACACCATCTATTACTTAGTTACTTACACTTGCATTATAGAAGAAAGACCTCAACTTGTGTAATTTTCATGGTTTATGGTTAAAATCTATACATAAATCAAGTGCAGATGGTTCAATACCAACTAAGTCCATAAAAACAACTTGGTGAAAGAAATGAAAGAAAAATATTTGGAAAACAAATTCTTAGCAGGTATACGTATTTTTTGTATAATGAGAATGTGTACCTAAATGTATTAAATGTATTATAATATAAAACTATTATAGTATTATCAATTATGTATACATAAATAACAATATACCCATTTCGTTTATTATTTGTAAACTGTTACATCAATTTTTTTTGATTGGTATTTTGTAATATTTTTAGAGGCCTAAGTTATGGTATTTGATGGTATACATATACACCAAAGACCAAAAAATGCTGCATTCTTATTCTAATGATTAAATTTATCTATAAGAACATAAGGTCAAGGTAAAAAGGTAAAACACATTGAAAAAAAAATAAAAGAAAAAGTATTTGTATTTGTACTTGAAAATTTTGAAAAGTATCCTTTACAAGACTGCGAGAATTGAAATGAAATATTAAGATTATATATAATATTTATATCAATATGACAATATGGCATTACTGCTACAGCAATATACCTACTTACCTACTAATTTTAATGGTATCTGTCGAATGAAAATATACATCAAACTGCCATATTGCAGCGTTTTCTTAGAAAAAAAAATTGTTCAGATACTAATTGGGCACTGATATATTTCATAGAGGAAAATACCAAAACAGTAATGCGGATTATGAGAATTTAGAAAAATAACAAGTGCCCGTCAATCTCAACATTTTTAATATATTTTTTCGTTTGTATTCTATATTTAATTAAAATATTTTGTTACTTATAATTCCGGACCCAACTAGTGCGGGCGTCGCCTGATTGCGGCCCAAAGTAACCTTTTTACCTTTTCATCTATCCCGATTGCGGCCCGTACATAATAGGTAGGAAATACTATTTAAGACTTAAGTGGTTATCAAAGTTTCCATTCGAAATTCAATT
The DNA here is from genome assembly GCA_027563435.1 of Nasonovia ribisnigri. Taxonomy (NCBI): domain Eukaryota; kingdom Metazoa; phylum Arthropoda; class Insecta; order Hemiptera; family Aphididae; genus Nasonovia; species Nasonovia ribisnigri. The sequence goes on from JANEHU010000732.1 coordinate 284,997, forward strand.
CACTATTTTATACGTCACATCCAAGTATATTTCAATTTTTGGAAATTTTGAAACAATGCCAAACAGATACTAAAATAAAAATGCAATCTATAGTTTGTACTCCTCAGGAAACAACTAAACAAATTATAAAAAAAAAATTTATACAAACTCAAATTACAAAATTAGAAAACTTTGAAATATCTAATTTTGATTTTGTAAAAATAATGAGTTTTAAAAATTTACCCCTAACACTATAATTTAACACTACATTTAGTTTTTTCTTATCGACTATTTACTGACATAATATTTGTACTACGTACAATTTTTTATTAATTTAATATTTGACAATTTATTGACTTTTTAATGACATATTATTATATTATTATTTGTATATAACTCCATTCTTTTTTATTGTAAACAATTTATTATTTGACTATTTGTATATAATATATAATATTAAAAATAAAAAATACACTTGCTATGTATTTAAATACTTTTGAATTTACACTTATTTAACACTAAAGTCTAAAATACTAATACTTTATAATTTGGTTATTTATTAAACAGTTGTTAATAAAATCGGAAATTAATTTAATTATTTTACTAGGAAAGAAATTATTAATTTACGAAGTATATTCAATTTTCAAAATTTGACAACATTTTCCTATACAGTTTTTCAAATATTTTCAAAATGCCAAATATTTTTTTTTTAATAATTTTAAGCTATTTTGTGAACCAATGTGAGTTGGGACGCAATCGGGATACTTATATTTGGGATAAAATACGACTACCTGAATTCGGGCCGTAATCGGGCAACTCCGACTAGTGCGCCGGTTATCGTTTGCTCATCGCTATTATTAATGTTGGCCTTTTTTGTTTGTATAGCGGCATAGGGCATCGTTCGATTTGTGGGTTACCTATATGCATTGTTTGCGAATCCACCGTTTCCTTACGTCAAAAGATCGTACATCATATATGCATATCGTAACAAGAACTGAAAAAAGGGTTATTTATGTATTTATTATTTATTTTTAATTAATTTTTACTCAAATTATATGTTTATTTGTAACTACAAACTACAAACAATTATTTACCTAATTGAAATAAATACTATTTATCTTTAATTTACTTTTACTCTACTAAATGTATTTTTACTATATTTGTAATAATTTATTTTTTGGAGTAAAAATGTGATTTGAAATAAATTTTCGAGATTATGATGCATTTTGTCAAAATTTGAACTTAAAACGTCAAGTTAACAAAAACTTTTCCTACGTATCAATATTATTTGTAAACTAATAAATCTTAAATTATTCATTAGGTATACGATAATAATAATGCTCAAACGACCCACGATATTTTGGCACAGGTAAACAGACGATGCGCAAATGCATGATGTACGTCCAACTATAGTGTGGTAGCTACCCAAAAATGTCCCGGACCCAACTAGTCTAGTACCTAAAAAAAATCCCGTACCCAACTAATGTACTATCTGTCATCTGTGATTATACCCTAGTACTTATTGGGACCTAACTTAGATGCACAAGTTTCTTGGTCTGGACGGGGTTTAATGTTACAGAATATAGATGAGATTATTGATATTATTAAAATTGTATTTATTTAGTCATGTTTTTTAGTGCTTTTGAGTTTTGATGTTCGCCTTAAAGCTTTCGCGTGTTCTGTGATTCCTAAAAGACCAAGTAAGTGGACCATATTTTCATTATTCATAACACGTTGTGTATGTAGTTATTGATGACGCGTTTATTATATATTATTCAACGCTTCAAGTTTCAACACTACAAATAACGGCAAAACAAAAAGTAGTTTTGAAATGAAAATTTCATGTTAATTGTTATATACTATATATATAGTGTTTCGCAAAGGAAAATGAGGAAATTACAAATTTAACACATAATATATATTATATTTAAATTTTATAAAGAAGAATCCATTTTACTTTGTTATTCATTTTTTATATATTTAAGAGAATTGACACAATATAATTTTAAGATTATTTTGGGGATGCGTAAAAATTCAAAAAATATTAATTTCTCCAATAACTCAACACCACAGGTCTTCAACAGTCAAGTAAACGGCTCGCTTGTGACAGTCTCTTTGTCCAAACGTCTTGGCTGGACCATTAGTTTTGGCAAGGTAGTACCTGTTGGGCGGCGGAGCGCGACTTTCAATCTTCTCTGGGCGCCTATGTTGTATGGTCGAGTGCACAGTCTGTCCATACTTATAGGCACCGGTCGTGGGTAACGAATAGGTATTCGGCGCCGGTACTGCCTCGGATACAACTCTGAAACGCCTAGATAGTGCATTTATAGCGGATGAGCTCGTGCAAGCACAAATTAATTATACCTACCCTAAGTTATTAATTAATACCTTCTTAATAATATCCCATACCTCGTATTGTTATTTTATTGTGCCGTTACGATCACACTAATAAAAATACCTCGTATTTGAATTTTTAAAAGCACCAATATTAAACTACTTTGGATACGATTATCTAGATGAAAAATATCACTTACAAAACGCTTCTTCTTTTTACGCTCTTCGCTTTTAATTATCCGGTGTCGGCGCCCGGACTGGCACTGCAGCCTTTTTCTACAACACATACCCTCGGTGTACTCCTCGACCTATATTTTTTCTCTTGAAGTTATTTTACAATTTTTACACCTCTTTAAACTCATTCTTCCCCACATAAAACAATCTATTTGAGACCTATAGACTATATCGAATTTTAATACTTCTTTACAATCCTGCATACAACTAATAGTATTCTATAGCTAAAAGCTAGATATAAATGTATAGTTTAGTATAAACGCATAATATAAAAATATATTAGTATATAACATATATGTGAAATGGACAATTATGGTTTGAAAATTTGGAATTTTTAAGACTTCCAAGATGTTATAACAATTAATTGTCTGAAGAAATTCTACCCATCAACACCGAAATTAGGTTGGATTGTAATTTTATTATGATACAAACGTAGGTATATAGGTAGCTTTAATACGAGCCTACTGCCTCTTTAATTACTAATTATTATATCAATAAGTTCTGCAGATGACGGTTACGGACTTACGGTGCGTTAGCATGGACAAATGCTGGTTTTTTTGACCGCCGATATACGTCCGGCAATGGCAACGTGTACGTGTTCGGACTCGGGTAACTACTGTCTATATGGCCAAATTGCAGTGTGTGACTTTTGAATGATACTTTCGGTGCTTTGGGTCGTATTGAGTCCATTTTTGGATAGTAAGTGTTCGGTGCTGGCCAGTGTTCTTCGATATCAAAACAAAATACAATGAGTTTATGTACCTATTTGTAGTAAGTACCTACTATTGTACTAGCTACTAGCTGAATAACCCAGCTTAGCCTGTGTGCAGTTTTTTTGTGTTCAATTTATATTGTAGGTATAGAATTTCTTTAGATCATTACCATTATTAGTATCATCATCATTGATATTATTATTTATTAGATAACTTTGTTTTATTAATAATAGTTGTTTCTGGGTACTTTTCTAATAAGTTATTAGGTTTTAAGATGACGTTGTAAAATTATATTCGTTTTTGACTATTGAGATAAACTCAAAAACGTTTAAAAGGGTATATAATTAAATAAATAAACGTTTAAAAGGGTATATTTTATTCATGCAAAAGCAGTAGAACCCTTTCAAGACGCTCTCGCTTTAGACGGTTTACCACCTAATACGCTAATTTTTACGAGTCCATTGATTCTGACTGCGGTATAATACGATACGCATAATACGATATCCCACTATTTTTAACTGGTCACTCGGAGAGCGTCTAAACTTATTCTACAATACCTCAATGGCTCTATTTATACATAACATTTGTGGTATTAACTTTTGGGACTAAAATAACCATAATATATGTATTATGAGATTTCTTGGTTGCAGGTGGTATGAGATTTACAGTACAACGGCTGAGGTGGAAAATCCGACCGAGCAATAATGTTTTCCATTTTTACAGCCTTTTTATACTTTGAGAAAATCCTCTCTTAGTGGGTCAAAACGATCCCTAACGTGATATCTTAGAACGAAAAGGTGCTGTTATAATACGGTTGTTAGCTTAATACTTAGGTAATATACTAATTGCACAATTTATATTTTGCGGGGGCTACAACCTACCAGCTATCTCATGGTTCATTGATGACTATGATTTAACGTACTCCTCTCTATCAAGTCACTGTCTAAATCTTTTCCAACTAAATAAAGTGCCTAATAATCAAGGTAAACATCTTGATTCTTGGCCTTGTCTTCTCAAACAATAACAACACGTCATATATTAAAAATCTATTCCTCTAATGCCGTTCTCTGTCATTCTTACCACCCTGTGCTTGACATTTTCTTTCCAATTGTAGCCGATATTTCTTTCCTTGATAAGTCCCATACCTACTTTAACTTCCAGAAAACATTATACCCAGAAATACTTAAGCTTCTTTATTAATTTATTTGGCCTGAAACCATAAAAAAATTTTCATCATTCAGCTACCATTGGATTATACGACACCCTCCATTTTTCTATCTTACACTTTGTTCCTAAGAACAGATATATAAAGTCTAAGTTACCTTCACGGTTCTCAAAAGGTCTATAGTTCATTGTTTTTGCCAAAAAAAAAGCACACGCACTCTATAAGTCCTCCAATAGGCCGGTAGATTATGCTCACTTCTCTAACCTCCGTGCAATGTATATTTATTTCAATCTAAACGCTATTATAAAGCATTCCTTACACTCACCAAAACTACCTTCAAGAATATACCTCGATCATTCTGGGTTTTTTTTGTAACAATAAATCAAACAATGATATTCAGGTTCTGTCCACGTTTCAAATTTATTCTTGTCCTATTTCAGTTCTGTTTTTACTGTCCCTTCTCCTGTATATCCAAATAACTTTCTCTTTTTAATAACGATTTGCTCAGTAACTATTTTTAGTGTAGGTTATGATGAGACTGGTTTTGAAAAATTAAAGATTGTGAAATCCACCAAATACTTTCCTATATAATCTCAAGTCTGTCCTCTGTGTTCCTCTATAGCCAATATGTAGGAAATCTTTGGATGAATGAATTTTCCCATCGATCTGGAAAATTAGTTCAATCACCCTCATTTTCAAGTCTAGTGACAAATCCAACGTCTGAAATTATAGTACTCCATACTAAGTCATATACTCATATAGCAAGATTATTTGAATAAATAATTTTATTTGTCAATTAACATACATCTCTTAACGCTATCCTAATCGATGAACAATATAGATTACACCTGAGCGCTCCGCTACTATGAATCTAAATGTTTTTAATAACTTTGTACTAGAGGCGTTTGACAATATATCTTAGGTTGACATTATCTTTACTGATTTTGCCTAAGCAAACAAACTTAAAATAAGTAATTGAGATTACCACAACTTCCTTTCCAAGTTCCTCCACAAATCTGGGTTTGGCGAACCTCTTCTGTCCAGGCTCAAATCATATCAGCCCGGTAGGTTCCTACTTGTAAAAATCTATGGATACAAGTCTGTATCACTTTGAGGGTTCCACAAGTGTCCATCTTCCCCCTTTCTCTTGAATTATTCATCAATGACATAAAAAAAAATCTCCTCAAATTGTAATGTCCTCACCTATGCTGATGACTTTAAGAGTTTCCGCCAAATGGAATCTATAGAGGACTGTTTTCCACTGTAGACTGAACTCTATAATCTAGTTATATGGATCAACTCGATCGTGTTCCACTTAAATTTCAACAAATTCCAGCCAATGTCCTTTACTCTCAGCAGAAATGACATAGTTCACAACTACACCATTAATGATGTTGTGCTTGAATCTGTTATAAGTGAAAGAGATCTAGGAGTCCTTCTTAAGAGTACCTAATCTAAATTACCACCCACTTACACAATCGATAAGTTGGAAGCCTATAAAATTAAGACATTAGGATTCATAAGGCGTGTTTTATACTTTTATAGTTTTATCCGACTTTGAACTGTCTTCCTCTCTAAAAATGCTGTACTGTTCTCTAGTACACACTTTATTAGAGTACGATTGCGGCCTATGGGATCCCTACACTGCATCCGACTCCTTAGTCATAGAGTGTGTTCAAAGGCACTTCCTTTTCTTTGCCGATTGCGTTCTGAAAATCAATCACCTGGTACATGACTATACTTCTGTTGTACATGCATAAGGCTTAGATACCTTAGCAGACAGAAGAGTTAAGATGAATCTGAAATTCCTTCAGAGAATGGTTGATGATACTACGATGCGCCTACTATCTTATCCTGGATACAATTTTGGGTTCCTCAATATTCCACACGCCCAACTGCTCTATTTGTCATCCCCTTTCGTACCTCCAATTATATTTATATGTTGGTAATCTTATCTGGCTAATCGGTAAATTTTTAGATCTGTTTGGAACTTCATCACAACTTGCACGTTCCTCTCGTGTTTTAATGCAGTCATTGGTGAACTGATTCGATCCGAATTTCACGCAACGCTCGCGGTGAGTGATGACAATAGTTGCGTGTATGTATAATTATATCTTAAATTATACTTGGTAATAAAGTGGATAAAACCATTTTTCGTAAACAGTGATTTTATATTATTAAATTCAAATTCAACACATCCATTATAGTGGCCCTTCTATACATCTATAGCTACTGTTCAGCAGAACGGTACCCACTTGCCCACCGTGTTTTTCCTCTGATTATTTTAAAAAGTACAGAGAATTTTCAGTCATGACCTCTTAAATGTACCAACTAGATTCTTTATTTTCTATTAGAAAAATAGTTTCCAGTCACACAGTTGTAAAGTCAATACCTACATTTATCGCTACGTTTAGAATTTAAGGCACATATAGCAATATAGGTAGTATTATAATAATTTACATTATTATATTTTAAATTACCTTGTGGCAACGGTCTCCTTCTGCCTAACCCGAAGTCCGGCCGGTAGAGTTTTCCAAAACGAGTCTGGTCTCTGAGGTCGTACAACAGGCCGTGACCTTGGCCAGGGCTATTAGCGCGTTTTCGTCCGATCGTCACAGACGGAAGACGGCGTTTGGTCAGAGTGTGCTTGGCGAAGCCTATGGTCGCGGGTATGGTATAATAATTGGGCGCCGGTCCTGCGGGGCGAAAATTGTAATTTTATATCATAAAATATATAAAATAGGACGGTACCTATATGACATATATCTTATTGAAGTACATTACGTGATATGCTCATAACTAGAGGTCGGATTTATATTCTCTTAAAATCCTTAAAATATGATGTTTTTATGTCACATAAAATAGGCAATATATTCTCTTAATATTCTTTTAAAATACCAGATATATAATGTTTTATGTCTTTAAATATGCAAAATATTCTTTTAAAATAAAAAAAAAAAAGTTTAAATTTAATTTTTATTAATTTGGTTTTAAATATATTTAATTTAATTAATTTTACAATAACAATTAATAACTATATATTGTTCCATGATATATATTCCGCGACGCGACGGACGACTAGTAGACGACGAGAATAGTCGTGACAGCTAACGAAATAACCGATGTGCTATCGCAATCGATAAGGAATACAATATGGAGATTCATTTTTATTAAAACCCAGAAATAAATCATTTAGTGAACATTGTATTTATCAAAGTGCTGATATACGTGAAATATGTTCATTATATGCCGATGTTAGAAGAATATTCTCAAATATTCTCTAACGTGTTTGTTTGCGCTGTGTGCAATAAAGCCACGCATAACATATTATTATTGTTATTATTATTATTCTTCTTCTTATTATTATTATTATTATTATTATAATTGTTATCGCTGTGTGCAAATAAGGCCGCGGCGCAATAGATTATTATTGTCATGATTCTTATTATTATTACTATTATTATTATTCTAATTAATTAATTGCATGATTCTCATTAAAATAATATTCTGTATAATGTTATTAGTATTATCATTTTGATGCATGTTAATTATTATATAAATTTTATTATATTCGTACGTTCATCGGCGATTGCACTATGGGGGTTTCGTGCTTTCTGTCACAGAACACGAGACCGGCCCGGTGTAATCACTGATTCACCAGGTCCGGTCTCGTAGGTTCTGTCACAGAACACGGGACCGATCCGGTGTAATCGCCGATAAACCAGGTATAAAAGGCCCAACGACACGACCATGCTATTCATTCCTTGTCTTTCCGAACTCGTAGCAAGACCCACCCGGGCAGACTTGCGCGATTAGGAAAGACAAACTCCCCCCACCTTGTCGGACGGCTTGTGGCTCGGTCAATGTTACAATAGTCGGAGTTATTCTGGCATTGTTCCGATCAGTCCACCTTCCCTATGGTGCAATAGTCAGAGTAATTCCGGCATTGCATCGGTCGACACCCCGTTCGATAAGGCTCCCTCTCCCGTCGTTTCGTTAGTGCGCCCCCGTCATCTCGTTTGTGCGCCCCTCCGTCGTGTCGTTAGTGCGTCCTCTGCCAGATATGTAGTATAAGTGTATCTGATTTAAACATGTTCATGACAATATACAAAAAACATTTTTACCAATAACAAGTGTTGTTTTTTCGTACATACATTTTTTGGTCCTTCGAACCGGATTTAACCGACAAACCGTGACCTACTCGTGTAGTGTCTTCGTATTTTTTCATATCGCCAATTAGTGTTCCGCATAGTCTTGTATTAAACTTACTGTGTTTCACAAAACTCTTTGAATTCCTTCTCTACGATCAGTAACCGTCGCTCTTACGCAGTCTCACTGGGCTCTGTCATCAATTCATCTCAATCATCAATATGACGATGCCACAATCAATCCACTACATAGATGCGAAAGCTCGCGTGATTCGTGCGATCACCCGAGTCACTACATTTGTGAAAGCCTCCGGCGATTACAACAATGATCGGACAAACACTGGAAAACAGGCAAAAATTAAGCAGATGCTCTCTGAATTAAAGGAGATTCGTCGTTGCGTTAATGAGGACATCCAAATAATGGAAACGGCCGTCGGACAAGCTACTGCCCCTGTTGATGTTACCGATAATAAGTGTAGTAGTTCGTTAATCAACTCCTTTGAAGATATATTTTATGAGCTTGCTGCGTTCGCCGACATTCATAATTTTTCACTGTCACCAGTCGCAGAGATGTCTCAATCCTTTGCTTCCAGCACGGCTCAACAATCTAGTACTTTTGGAAATTTATCATGTTTCCAGTTACCAAAACGCACATTCCCCACATTTTCTGGAGTAATAACAGAGTGGCAAGGCTTTGAGGATTTATTTAACTCAATATTATCCCATGCTCCAGATCTGCCGAATGTTGAGAAATTTGAATATTTGAAAACTTCTCTTCAAGGTGAAGCCTTATCACTGGTTGCTCATTTACCGTTGACAGCATCAAACTACTTGAGTGCCTGGAAAATTCTAAAGTCTCGCTATGGAAACAAACGCGATCTAGCCCGCATTCACTTCCAGTCTCTTTTAAAAAAGCATGTAGTAAAATCCACTGACTCGCAATCAATCAAAACACTGCTTAATTCCATTGCGGAACACACTGCAGCATTAGACAATTTAGATTTCGTAACTAGATCGTGGAGTCCACTGTTGCTATACATCTTCGAACAACATCTGGATTATGAGCTACGATCACGATGGGAGTTAGCGGTGGGAGATGAACACTCTCCAAGTCTAACCAAATTTATCGATTTCTTACGTCAGCACATGCGCTCTGCCGAAGTATTTATAACTTCGACTCCGTCTACACACCTCGCAAAGGTGCCTAGAAGTCAGGAAAAGCCTCGTACTGGCCCACTTCAAAAAATACTTACAACTACCACCAGTCAACCATTAAATGTGAATTGTCCAATATGCAACCAGTCACATTCAATTCGGAAATGTTCACGATTCAATGAGAAAACACCTAATGAACGATTCCAACTTGCGAAATCACATAAACTTTGTATTAATTGTCTAGGAGCCGGGCATGCATCAGCAGCCTGTCCATCTAAGTACAAATGTCAAGTTTGTAACCGATCCCATCACTCGTTATTACATTTCAATTCAACTTCTGGATCAAACCCACAGCAACATACACCGGTCAATATACTTCCTGCTGATTCTTCAACTACCGTGTCAATGATAGTCAAAGGAGTACCCAAACACGCTATCTTATTATCAACTGCAATGCTTGATGTGATCGCCGCTGATGGTCATCGGCATTCTCTGCGTGCACTGTTGGAC